>JAWPHD010006330.1:0-146561 GCA_037043455.1 Cyrtodaria siliqua
TATTCCATTATGAAGACTTAACCATGTTTACAAATCGCATATTGAATAAATCCACCAACTAAAATCACAAAGCAGACCACTGCATTTTCGACAAATTGCAAAAAAAAACAGAAAGAAAAAGAAAAGGCATATTACGGTTTAACTGATGATTTTTAGGCGGGATAGCTACTTTAACTGCAGTAGCACCTGTATGTCGGATATAGCTTTTAGAGTAAACATCAGTAAACTAACCGTGATCACTAAATGTAATCTATCTCGATGCACTGGGTACCGATTCTTATCTGGAAGCGTTTACTTTTTTTTTATATCTTATATGTATGTTATATTGTCACATTAATTAAGTTATATTATTTAAATCAGATAATATGTACTGAGTATTCTTAATTGTCCTGTTTTATCCCAAGGCATTAATTGCCAAGTTTATCAAAACAGCAATGATCTGGGCATATATAAGGCTTGCAGGCATATTGCAACTCGACATACATGAAAACTTGATGCTAACTTGCTAGATAAGAGAGACCGTTGTGAACCCAGCTTCTTGGATATAACCTTTATGACGGATTAATATTTTAGTTGTATGTATTTTAATGCAGTCATCCTGCTTGAGAGCATACAGCCTGTTGATGCAGTGGATAGCACGGGGGATTTTAAATTCAGAACCTTGGTTAAAGCCTCACCGGAGCCAGTGAATTTTGTCGATGTGTTCTTGTGCAAGATACTTTTCCTTTCATCCATCGGATGGGGACGTAAACCAGGCGATCCCGTGTATCGCTTGTTTTTTTCTCCCATCATGTTAAAGAAACATAGGTGTCTATTCGTCAGTAGGACAGGTTCATAAATGCCTATATATCCCCCCTCTATTATCCCCCCCTCCCCCACCACCCACCACACACACACACACACACTCCCTCTCTCTCTTCATTGGCAATACACCTTACTTTTAGGTAATAATCATTCCACTTGCACTTGCATGCGCAAAAGTAGGGTTGATGCTTACTATCCTAGATTAATTCCATACTCTAAATCAAGTACGGAGAACATCACACCTATGTTTAGATACATACATATTCTAAGCAGGTGATATTGTAACAACTGCACCAATACTAACAAATAGTTGCCATGGTAAGTAGTTAGTACAGTGAGCTGGGTATCACCCTAAAGATATTTCTTCGTCGACGCCGTGTGGTTCCCGAGCAAGAATATGACCACTGCATATCCAGGCATAGGGGTAAAATTTCCCCGAATTCATGTTAATTTTGTCATTTTTGTTCATTATTTTCATCATGAAACCTGTATTGTTTCAGGTGCTACTTCAGTGGTGGCAGTGATCATGGCTCCAGCGAAAAATGGAGTGTTTACTAGAGAATTTGCAGCAACTCTGCAGTTCTGCAGGTAAGAAGGTTCTAGGCACATTCTGCAATATTTTATCTAGATGTTAATGAAGAGTGAGCCGGGGCGAATGTTCATTCCTGTTGGCGCCATATAACATGTTTGTGTTGGTGCGCCGTAAAACCCATTTCAAATCAATTCATCTTCGTCGATTCTTTTTTCAGTAACACAAAAAATGGTTCGTGCAAATGCATATACTACTATTTTTACATTTCATATGCAGAATTCTTCATTGTGTTGTATATGGGTGGGGTAATTCAGGTGTAGAAATCCTTAAAATATGCATAAATTGTAATTAAAAAGTATTAAAATAGACAACTTTTAAGAGTTTGCGTTGCAATATGCAATGTTTAATTCATGTATTTATGTATAATACATAATCCAAATGGGTAATCATAATAAGTATTGCCATGACGCATACACCTAAAAAAGACTTTTGTTAAAAAAAAACACGTTAAACCGCACATTTCCTTTATCTAGAATCCTTTGGACTGTGTCCTCTGTGCAATATATGTATATATCAGAACATGTTAATACTATTTATGTTGCAGTTACTTTGAGGAAGGCTTATACTTCCAGTTTGGCATGTGTCTCAACTTATCAGGTTTACTGAACACATATGTGCAATGCCATGAACATTGCTTAGTATTTAATTTCATCAATATATCATAACAATCCCTTATTCATATTATAATATTATTTAAATCATAGAAAGGTTGTAAATTACTGATTCTTACAAGTTTACACATATATTGTAAAAAATATTTAACTAAACTAAATGCATAAAAATGTGTCAATAGTGGGTGGGGTAAACTGACTTCTAATTTGAAGCAAAATAGAGATTTTAAACTGAATTCAGTGCTAAAAAAGAGCTTATTTACGCTTTATGTAGCTCAGTGAACTGTAAACTTAAGAGCATCTTTAAAAAGTACATCAATAATTATTCACACAAGAATGACATTCAAAAATGAAGATCAAAAACGTATATGAAAGCTCTACAATGATAACCTATTAATGTTTGATTTTTTTTTATATAAGCTACCTGTTCCAGATTGCTATCATGGAAAAATGTAATCTATATACATTGCTCTTTTCAAAAAGAGATGGTAGAATTTGTCCCTTGAGTTGGTAACAATATCGAACATTTTGGGTCCTGGCTCAAGGCCTATTAGGCATTTGACTCAATCGTACCCGATAATTTGATACTGCCATTATGTGTCTAAACACAAACCACAGCCACAGTGACTGCAGCTGATGGTGTGTTTATTGTGGTACCCAAAGCAGCCCCGCATTGCCCTATTTTGTACGGCTTTAATACAAGAGCCAGTTCGAGTACCCCTTATTGTGGCACCATAAGCTACAAACCAGTGAATCAAATAGTTTAGTATAAACTTTATAAAGCATGCCACCGTCTGTTTTATACTTTGAAATTAACAATCCTAATGCGCGACTGGCTGGCTGTACAACAAATCAAGCTCTTAATTTATAATTGAGATATTCGTCTAAAACAACATCTAGATATACGTACTTATTTTTATATATATATATATCAGAACTGCTACACTTAAATTCAAAATTCTGTGATCTGTGGTTTCGATCTTGGTCTAAAATGTACAACATCGGTTTTATTTATATTGATAGATATAAAACTGGTTTCACACCAATCATCTAGAGTATTTAACAATAGCTGTAAATCTGTTTCATTTTCGGCCATCAGCACACTATCATCTGCATACATACATACGTTATCACCATTACCAATAGTTAACCAATAGTTAACTCCTATTAGAAATGTTTTAATGGTAGCAATCGGTGATTTTACTTAAATTTCTCACCACAGAGTTCTTTTTTTAAGTACGAACTGTGAATATGCATGCATTGTGATAAATGGAAATCAGTCCTAACAAACGGTGGAAAGGAATTGAAACAAATCGTTAATTTGACACTGACTTCGAAACGCGGTTGATGTCAACTATTTTCATTACCATGTGCTTATATATAATATCGTTTATTCAGAATTTCCAATAGGCCATGAGACCTGTGAGGATACAACATGATATACATAATTACAATTGATACAACAAATGGTGCAGTGATTACATGTAAAATGTGTACAAATAAATACCACACACGCACGCAAGCAAGCACGCACGCACGCACGCACACACACACACACACACACACACACACACGTACTCCAGTACAATTATTATTATTTTTGTCATGTCAGTGTTATATACTCAGAACAATAGTTATCGTAGTATTTGTGTGGAGAAGGTGACATATATGTCAATCATAATTTAGTATTACTGATGAAAATATTCCAAACATTTTGACTATTAATACAATTAACTGGATTAAGATGCATTTGGAATTATTATTGTTGTTTCACATTTCATATAAGTCATGTAAACTTGAAACTTTTCATTGGAGGTTGTGTTTAACTGAATATTTCATTTTTCCTTATCTCAAAAGCTTTAAAACCGAAAACACTAAGGCATTTAATAATTTTTTCGTTTTGACTTTGCATAAGTGCTAAAAATTTAAACATACTTGGCCTTTTCCAATAATAGTTCTTTATATATGCTTGTCTTATCTGATTATATAAACTGCATTCGATAACAAAATGATATTCATCTTCTAATTTACCACATTTGGTACATTTACGTTCATTTAAAGGTATACTATATGGTTTATGCCATCTTCCAGCTTCTATTTGTAGGTTGTGAGATGAGAGTCTTAATCTAGATAGTGCAATTCTATATTTTTCAACATTAACCATATACAAGTACGATTTCAAAACAAAATTATCAAAAATTAAAGTATAAGTATTCGCTCTACTTGAGTTCCGAAGACGAGAATGTAGGTTTTGAATGAAACAATAATTTAATCTTTGTTTTACATTATACAAAAACAAAGCGTTATCTCCAACACCTTGGGATAACCAAGCGTAATGAAAACCAAGAGAAGATAATAATTGTTTTAATAACGTTACCCAGTTCTTTTTATTTGGGTGCAGGTCAGCATCACTTTTCATCATATTATAAACCAGTTTTACAAATTTATTTTCACCAGACGAAATTATTTTTAACCAATACTTGACAATGTTAAAATACCTCTGTGTGACAAGATTTTTTCTTCCTAATTCTCCATAGATGAAATCATTTTGTGTACTCCTTTTTACATTTAGCACTTTTTTACAAAACAGTGTATGTACTCTTTCGATATTTAAAGCCGAAGTAAAACCCCAAACTTCGGATCCATAGTTTAGTATCGGGCTTACAAGTTTATCAAATAAATCAAGTTTGTGTTTGACCGATATATTTGTGAATCTATATAGATATTTATTTAATTTAAAAATAGCCTTCAATGCTTGGCCTGCTAAAGTAATCTGTGTTTCGTTGAACGATCCGCCTTGTGTGAATACAATCCCAAGATAACAAAAAGATTTAACTATTTCAATTTCAATTCCTTCATACAAAAATGTTAAATTCCTAGGTAATACCCCCGCTTTACGAAAAACCATTACTTTTGTTTTTTTAGTATTTACGTTTAATTTCCAACGTTTGCAGTAATTTGCTAAAATATCAAAACCCATTTGTAATCCATTTGGCGTTTCAGAAAAGATCACTATGTCGTCAGCATACAGTAATATAAACATGTTCATAGTGCTAATATCAATTCCTTCAAAACCGTTATTTACAAAGTCTTCTTCTAAATCATTTAAAAACATTGAAAATAAAAACGGCGATAAACACTCACCTTGACGAACCCCTAATGTACATGTAAATTCATCACTCAAACAGTTGTTATATTTTATCCTTGATTTTATTGAGTTATACATTGATTTTATAATGTCAAGTATTTTGCCCCTTACCCCTAATTTGATAAGTTTAAACCATAGATTTTCACGAACGACATAGTCGAATGCCTTTGTGAAATCAACAAACCCGCAATATAATTGTTTACCAGTGTTAATCATATGCGTTATAACTCCGTGCAGTACAAAAATATTGTCAACCGTACTCATATGTTTACGGAAACCAGCCTGAGCCTCAATATACACATTATACGTTTCAGCCCAATCATTTAACCTGTTATTTAGCACACGTGTGAATAACTTACCCAAAGTACTCAGTAAAGTAATGCCACGATAGTTTCCAGGATCGTTAAGGTTACCTTTCTTATGTAAAGGAATGATAAAACCCTCAGACCACATGTCAGGAAAATGTCCAGATTTAAATATTTTATTAAATAATAATTTTAAGATTGGAGTCAGTGTATTTTTACCGTGTATAAAAAATTCATTTAATAATTTATCAGGTCCTCCCGATTTTCCATTCTTTAATTGACTTATAGCACATAAAATATGGGCGTCGGTAATCTCATAATTAAGCTCATCAAACATAATTTGTAATTCACCTCCCATATACATTTCATTAAAATATAAAACGTCTTCATCCGGTTGGAAAAATGGATCATTTGGATTATTTATACTTTTAAAATATGTCTCAAACGTTGATATGTTTACAGTGGACGTTTTTAAACATGCGAGACCTTTAAGCATATTCCAATAGACTTTGGCATTTTTATAACGATTATATTCTAATTTACGTGTTTGATCGTTGTCAAACTGAAATTTATGTTTCCTTATCGTAGATTTATAAATTGATCTTGATTTAACCAACTCTATTCTATTTTCATCATTTTTGTTATCTCTATATTTATTCAGATTTAAATTAAAACATCTTCTTTTGTCTGCGCATTCTTCATTAAACCATGGATTACAATCTTTAATATCACTTTCATATATATTTTGTCTATGCGTTGCCTTCTTTTTAAATAATGGATCTGCAATTTTATCAAGTATATTGCATAATTGTTGGACCGTATTTTCAATATCATTGTTACATTCTATATCATCTATGTCGCTTTTTAAAACATTCAATTCTGTTTTAATATTTTCTGAATTTAACGCACACAAAAAACTTTCCGTTAAATCGTTATTCCATACATATTTACTATCGATATAGTTACAGTTCTCTATATTTTCATCATTTGTATCTATATTAATAACTATATTGTCAGTAGCATTTTCTAATATAAAATTAATAGTACAATGATCTGACAATATATTTGGTTCATCGACATTAAAATAAGAAATATAATCAAAAATAGATTCCGATGCTAACACATAATCTACCAGACTACTTCCTCTACTCCCGACAAACGTGTATTTCCCTATCCCCTTATCAAAACCCACTCTACCATTTACAATTCTTAATCCCGTCTGTTTACACAAATCTATTAACATATTGCCATTGTTATTTACATGTCCTATATCCTGCGAGAATCTCGGAGAAAAATTATCCGCGACATAGTCATCAGGTAAAATATTTATATTTGTAACGGTATCATGCGTAACATAATCAGCATTGTCGGATGACCTACTATTAAAATCGCCATTTAAAAGAATGTGACATTGGCCATTAGTTTTATTTTGGATATCTATTATCGAAACTAATAATCTATCAAAAATACTATCTTCCACTAAAGCCTGTCGGCCACTGCCCTCTGGCAAAACGTAACATAAACCTACAAATACATCGTATTGCAAACATAATCTATCGCCCTTTATTTTGATCCATAAAATATCATCTTCGCTTTGAAAAAATAGAGTCTCATCCGTTACAAAATTATTACGAATATATATCATTATACCACCAGAGTCACGTTTACTGTTGGTATTTTTCTTTTTTCTATGTAAAGGAAAACAATCAAATTCTTTAACCTGATAATCGACTAGCTCGTTTGACCAAGTTTCAGTAAATAGCACAATGTCATTGTTATCGAATAAAGAAGTATTTTCTTTAGAGTTCAGTTTATTTGTTCGCTTTGACACTAAGCCTTGAACATTTAGTAAGGCAACACGAAGTTTCACCTCCTCCAGAGCGTCCTAGTCACGTGATACCCGTGTATCGCCATCCTGTGGTATGCCATTTCGTTTGGGAGAATTTGATGGCTGTCTATTGTTATCAAATAGGCTGGTTCTTCTGTCACGAGAATGTGAGATTCGCTCACGAAACATTGCCGCGGCTGACTGCGCTCTATGTCGGACATCCATTTTACGGGTGACTGGCCTCGACACGTGTCCGCCTGTGTTTTTTTGCTTAGTGTTATGTACCGGAGTACTGACACTGCTCTCCGATTTTTTTGATTCGCCACATTTATTTGCCACTGAAATATTACTAGGCCTAATCGAATCACACATTGATGGTCGTGTTGTTGGTACAGGTGCGCTCGTAGTCGCGTAAACTGTTGATGTGTCCATATTGACGTGTGTCTCGATAGTCGGCAACTTCGACCCTTGACCTCTGACATCGTGTACAGTTTTGACCGACTGGGTCACTAACTGTTCCGTGATTGCGCACTCACGTGTGTTTGCGTTTAGTTCATTTTGTATGGGTATATTCACAAATTCACATACCCTTGATTGTGAAATATGCATATTCCAGTCAGGGAACTCATCTTGTATAATTGTTCGGCCACACAATAATTTGGCAGGGTATACAATCTGGATCTTTTCACTGGGGTTGGTTGATTTAAGGGACTTTAATTTTGGCCATAACTTTTTACGTGCTTCGGCGATCTCCTTTGGTAGATCTCTGTCAACCGAATATTGCGAACCCTTAAGCTTGTAGGCATTTCTCATTATCATTTTATACGTCACCAAAGTCCCTGAAGTTTACAATGATAGGTCGTTTGAGTGTGCCATTACGCGGTGCTCCAAGCCGGTGCGCTCGTGTGATGTATATATCGTAAGAATCGATGCCTAGACGATGTTCAATAAAATCTTTTATAATTTCAGCACTGTTTTCATATTGTATTTCACGGAAACCCCAGAATAACAGGTTATTTCGTCTGCTTCTAGCTTCAAGATCAATTGATTTGTAGGCTAAAGTCTTCAATAAATTTGTGTGTTTGTTGGTGACTTCTACTACTTGATTTAATGTTTTGCAAGAGTGTTTCACAAAATCGTATGTTGCCGTTACAATGTTCTGGGTAGTAACTTGATTACTTTTGATGGATTTTAACTCATCAACAATGAAAGCTAGCTTGCACTCAACTTCTGTGTCAAATTGGGGCATTGATTTACCGCTAGTATTTCGACGCCGCCTTTTCCCTACTATATCTGTATAAGTGTATGTGTCATCATTTAGATCTGATTCACGCCCTACGTCTTCGCAAAACACTGAGAACCGATTGGCACTGTTTATGTAATTCGACGCCATGTTTACTCGACTCAGCACACTATCAGTCCATGAAAGTTTGTGTCAATTAATTAGATAAAAATACTCACTACTATCCTTTAAAACTAAATCCATCATAATAACACACACTAATGTACATTTCAGACACACTGTATTTAATATTGTCAGCTTAATAACAGTTAAAAATCCATTTTCAATTTAAATTTCTTTAGCTAAAATTTCTCACCGCCATATATCTTGCGCATGCGTATACTCATAATCTAGACAGTAAGAGTATCTTACAATAATTGGTAACATGAACATGGTTTGAACAAATATAATTGGAATAGCATTCCTCGACTTTTGAAATAAAATCGTTGGATTTATGATATAATGAACAATAACGAGTTAAACTCACCCTCTAATGTGTTGTTTGTCCTTGTCTCTACCTCTGAAGTGTCATTGACTCTCGCTTCCATATATCTCCAAAAAGAGCTAAAGTCAAGGTTTAGTACCCGTGTACCCGTGTAATAAGTACTGTCGCATTTTCTGGACGTGACACTCAGTAAGCACGAAAGTTTGTTGTAGTTTACACTATCGTGATAGATATTGAGATTTGTAGCATGGTCGGTGACATTTCCTTTGATGAATGCAAAGCATTAAATCGTTTAATTTAGTTTAATAAAGGGGCGTGGCTATACCGTACTACATGTAAAACTACCAGATAGAGGAATTTAGAGTACGGACGTCACAGTGTTAATAAGTACACCATGCTACAAAAACGATAAAGTCTGTCTCAGCTCATTTGGTTATTTAAATGCCCATCTCGGTATTTAAATAAGCCAACGAGCTGAGACCAGACTCTATCTTTTCTGTCTTAAAATGGAAGTCGGCTATTATAATAATGGGTTAATGGTATTGAATATATTGGCTATACAAACTAATAAATAGAATGAATAACATGTGCATATAATTTAAAAGGTACTGAATTATGCAAAAGTAATTGTGATGAATATATCAAAGATTGTATTATAATGTTAACGTTTACTTCTTATAGTCCAGACCTAAACACTTGATTTGTTCTTAGAACTTGCATTATTTACCGGAATGGCCCCTCGCGGTTCAGCATGACACCACACATGTTGTTGCGGCTGGCGGTTTTCTTGTCTTTGCTCGAACATGTCGGCTCCTCTGTTAGGTCCTTCAAGCATCTGCGATATGACGGATAGATATTTATTTATATATATTATGTCAACAATAGACAACAATAGGAATTCTGTCCATGAGTTCATAAATACAAATAATATACATACAGATACAGAGAGAGGAAATTTGTTGTTTTGTGAATGATATTTTGTTTTATCAGGAAGAAAACTTGATATTTTTACGAATGCGCGAAGCTTGAGATATAAACAAAAAATATTTTTTACGACAGAACGGTAAACAATTGTTTTAAATGTTTTATAAAGACTTATAAACTACTACCCATTTTCATTTGATACTAAACGTATTATACTAATACATTTTGCTAATCTAGAGGATCCTACTTGAGTGCCTGGTTAATACTGAAGGACAACCATGTATATGATGTGAGGCTGTGTAGATTCTATTTAAGGCTGTATATAGTGTTGTCATATTATGACGTTATATGTTTCGTATATATGTCAATTGCTTCGGTCTCGAACAACGGACCTACCACGCCAATTTTCGATGTCCGATATTGTTTTAACGGTGACGGATATCGACGAGGCCATTCCGAGCGGAGATACGGCCTTTATTTGCATTTCTATTTCACTTTTAAAACATATAGAAAAGTTTTGTTATTTATCCACATATACTTATTAATCTAAATGCTAACTTTGTCAACTATTGCAATGTAAATGAATGTAAATGAAATCAATGTAATGTACTGATTGATACACAGCACAGCTCCACTTACTTTTTAGGTGTAAACCCAGTATCGTCGCTGACTAACCAGCCGTTGCCAAAAGCAGCATGTCTTGCGTGTTCGTCCAGTTTGGCTACATTAGTACCATCTCTTGTAATCCAGTCGTTATCTTTACCATCACAGTTACCACATATGCCAACGTAATCTAGGGTGAAATCAGTTACGAAATATATCAACGTAATCTAGGTTGAAATCAGTTACCACATATGCCAACTTAATCTAGAGTGAAAACAGTCACCACATATGGCAACGTTATCTAGAGTGAAATCAGTTACGACATGTATCAACGAAATCTATGTTGAAATCAGTTATCACATACACCAACGTAATCTAGAGTGTAACCACATATATCAACCTAATTTTGAGTTCAGTAAGTTACCACATATACCAACGTAACTACGCTGAAATCCGTTACCACATATATCAACGTAATCGAGGGTGAAATGGGTTACTTCATATAGTAACTTAATCTACGGTGAAATCGGTTACTACATACACTATCGTAATCTAGGGTGAACTCAGTAAACCCATGCACCAACGTAATCTAAGGTGAATTAGTAACCACATATACCAACCGAATCTATGAAATTCACCACATATACCACACAATCTAGGGACGTAATCTTGGGAGTTACCAAATATATCAACCTAATTTAGGTGAATCATTTACCACATATACTAACGTAATTTAGGGTGAAATCAGTACCACATATGCCAACATTATCTTAGGGATTTCAGTTACCAAATAAACCAAGGTAGTCTGCTGTAAAATCAGTTACCAATGTGTCATATACCAATGAAATCTAAGAGATACCATGGCATTTAGGTGAAATAAGTTACCATATATACCAATGTATACCAAGGGATTTAAGTTACCATATATACCAACGTCATCTATGGAATTTCAGTTACCAGATAAACCAATGTAATCTATGGTGAAATCAGTCACCACATACACAAATATAATCTATGGACTTTCAGTTACCAGATAAACCAATGTAATCTATGGTGAAATTAGTCACCACATACACCAATGTAATCTATGGTGAAATCAGTCACCACATATACCAAGGTAATCGATTTCAGTTACCACATATACTATGAAATATAGGTGAAATATGTTACCACATATACCAACGTAACACATGGGATTTTAGTTACCATATATACCAGTTGTGCCAATGTGTTATATATGGAACTTTAGTAACCACATATACCAGAGGTGCCAATGTGATCTCAGTTACCACATATATCAATGTTATATATGGAACTTTAGTTACCACATACATGCATACCAATGTTTTCTATTGGATTTCAGTTACTACATATACACATGTTATCTAGGGGATGTCAGTTATCACATATACACATGTTATCTAGGGGATGTCAGTTATCACATATACAAATGTTATCTAGGGGATGTCAGTTATCACATAAACACATGTTATCTAGGGGATGTCAGTTATCACATATACAAATGTTATCTAGGGGATGTCAGTTATCACATATACAAATGTTATCTAGGGGATGTCAGTTATCACATATACACATGTTATCTAGGGGATGTCAGTTATCACATATACACATGCTATCTAGGGGATGTCAGTTATCACATATACACATCTTATCTAGGGGATTTCAGTTATCACATATACACATGTTATCACATATACAAATGTTATCTAGGAGATGTCAGTTATCACATATACAAATGTTAATTAGGGGATGTCAGTTATCACATATACAAATGTTATCTAGGGGATGTCAGTTATCAGATATATAAATGTTATCTAGGGGATGTCACGTATCACATATACAAATATTATATATACAAATGTTATCTAGGGGATGTCAGTTATCACATATACACATGTTATCTAGGGGATGTCAGTTATCACATATACACATGCTATTTAGGGGATGTATGTTATCACATATACAAATGTTATCTAGGGGATGTCATTTATCACATATACAAATGTTATCTAGGGGATGTCTGTCTTCACATATACACATGTTATCTAGGGGATGTCAGTTATCACATATACACATGTTATCTAGGGGATGTCAGTTATCACATATACACATGTTATTAAGGGGATGTCTGTTATCACATATACAAATGTTATCTAGGGGATGTCATTTATCACAATTTCCTATGTAATCTAGAATATTTCAGTTACCACATATGCAAATGTCATATAACTATGATATAAGATGAATGTTTTTATTTTATTTTCTTGACTATTGGCGTGAAACAACACACACTCATTCGAAAAAAAAATGTATCGAAAACGGATAATTATTTCATAGAAGCAAAATTATCACTGAACGTGTAAGCTGTTTAAATAATTTCAAAGAAAACAAATAATAAAATATGGGTATTAGACTAAATTACCATGGGTCCTGTTAGGTTTAGGAACGTCAATCTGAACCGTCGAATCGCCATTAAATCGAAACTGCTGTTTGCAGACTGTTTCCATTGAAACCCATCGACCATCTCGGATTATTTTAAACAACCCGTCAATCTCGTATGGAGTTGCTTCTTCCTGACCGTCAACCTGATTAAAACAGCAGTTAATGCCAGAAATTGTACTTCAATAAGTAAGTCTTATCTTTCAAGTTATATTTTACTATTAATATTAAATACAAGCATAACATACTCGACGCCTGACTGAAAATAAACAAAGATTATACCGTAGTTTAATATCTTATTTCAAAATCAGTTGTGCGTAGAAATTTGTTCATGTTTAACATGTTTAATTCATCAAAAAGAACTGTTATATATCTGACGAATCTCCAAATCTACAAACATAAACATACTACATGTGAACATTAGGATATTTGATTAAGAATTAACGACCGAAAGTCAATCATGCATATAACATCCATCTTGGTTGTTGTATAACAATGAATACGCACTTTAAATGAAAAGTATCAATATTGTAGCCACATACTTACAAAGACCCTACCTCCTTTACCAAGTCGGACAATATAACCTCTGAATTCTATATCAACATATTCAGTGTACGATGGATAGGTTTTACCAAGGCGTCTTTCATTCTGTACTTCAACGTTATACATGCAGTCGCTGACTGTGTCACTAGGAATATAACAGCAACGTTATACATGCAGTCGCTGTGTCACTATAAATATATCAGCAACGTTATACTTGCAGTCGCTGTGTCACTATAAATATAGCATCAACGTTATACTTGCAGTCGCTGACTGTGTCACTAGGAATATAACAGCAACGTATACATGCAGTCGTTGACTGTGTCACTAGGAATATAACAGCAACGTTATACATGCAGTCGCTGTGTCACTATAAATATAGCAGCAACGTTATACTTGCAGTCGCTGACTGTGTCCTGTAAGCAAGGTTTACATATCAGCACACAAATACAATTGTTCACATGTATGGGATGCGTGTGCGTTATCGTGTGCATCACAACACAAATAAATTGTTCACTGCTACCATGTGTAATTTTAAGACGTAATCAAAGCGACAAACTCAAAGAAACTGTTCATTGCTACCTTACCATGTGCAATTATGAAAACCATATAAGAGTCGCTGCCGAAAGCAGCGAATAAGTCAACAAAACACGCATTAACGCAAACAATTATAATATTATTAAGAGGCAAGGCATTTGACATCATAAAGATAAACTAGTTGACAATAGGGCTACCGCTTTGGAACGGTCAGTGGTAAAATCGCCACTGGGGGGTTTAAAAACCAGATCCAGGGTGCACCAAATCTCATTCTTACGCTACTACCATCCCAGTAAACCGGGACGGTGTAAACAAGTACATTCCCAGCCAGGCTATATTCTCTAAAAAACAATGCGGCATTAATAGGTATTCTAAGTATAACAATATGATGGCTATAAAACACAAAAGCCTAGAAAACCCCAATGCAAGTATGTAATGACTTGGCGGAAGCCAGAGCAACATGGGAAAAAACAAGGGTGCGAAACGACAAGATTTAAGATAAACATCAAACGCTACCGTCCTTTGAGGATTTAGGTAGACGTCATCGTAGAGTCCACAATATGTCCAGTCATCGCACAATCAAAGAGGAAAGCATGGTGACTAACTGTAAATGGGTCAACCGCAAAACATATAAGAGTTCTTACAATACTTTTATATTTTAGAAGTAGAAGCGGGTAACAATAAGAACATTATGCAAAATGTTTGTCGAATTTTATGTTAACAGTAGCCATAATAGTTATACAAAGATTACGTATATTCGACTACAAGCTCTAGAAAAACGAAAAGGCTGAAAAGCATAGCCACAGTAAGAAGCTGCTCGAGGAACATTCCCATCTAAGAGGGGATAATTTACAATATCAAAACTAAAATCATACCCCTTATCATAGAATTGGCTAAGTATTTATCTATCTTAAATTTAGAGAATTAAATCGAGAAAAGAAGCGACAATATCACACATATTAGCTTTAATGAGTTGAAATGTTTTAAGATATGTAGTGTTACACATAATAGAAAAGAAGTGGTTGCCAATGTCCAGTATGTCATCCAGATACAGAGAGGGGATAATCAAGGTTTCAATTACATCTGCGTGAGTATCTAGTGAAAGGCTCAACATGAAATGTCTTGCAAAGCAATAGAAAAACAAAAGGTGCACAGTTTGTACGTCACAAAGTGCCCTATTGTCAACCCTTTTTGTGTTTGTGACGTCATGTGCCTTTATTCCTTATTAAACATATATAGTGCAATTGTCCAAACGGTGATTAATAACAAACGCTTTGATATTGTTACAGGTCAACACTGTAGCTTTTCTTTAGCGAATCTTTCTTTGTGAATAATACCTGCAAATAATTTCTTTCAGTTTGCACTTGCTTCCTTGGAATATTGAGTTTGAAAAAATCATGCCTTGTAATGACTATCAAGCCTGAAACTATACAAGCGGAGGTTAACACGTCTTCGATGTATTGTCGAAACAGTTCAAGCATCTTGATTTAGTGCACTATTGGAACTCCTGAAACGACTAACCGTTTGACGCATGTTTTGTCGAGCACTTAACGGTTTACCCCTGGATGCCCTGACTTCAGACAAGCCATCGAGGAAATATGAGATTAGCTTATTAGGTTTTACTTATGTTTTGATATATTATATGCGTGAACATTTCTGTGTTTTTTCTTATTGCACATATCTACGCTTTCTCAGGGATTAAATCGGCTGGAATTATTTTTATTGACACTGTCCTGTTGTTTAGGGATGTTGACTATGTAAGAGTGAGGTTTGGTGCAACCTTGTACTGGTTTAAACTCCCCGGTGGTCACTTTCGCCACTGACAGGCGGTACCCCTGTAGTCAACCCTTATATGTTTGTGATGTGCTTTTTTACTCAATGTTTGTGTGATGTATTGTTTGAATCCCCTTTGCATTGTAATACTTGTTGGACTTACTGTATTCTGCGAATGCTACTCTTCCTGTTGGACTTATAATCGTTTCTGTACGAAACTCTTTGATATTAGGGTCATGGTAAAAAGTGAACAAAAAGTTCTTACTTCAGTAGACTGAGCGTGTATTTACAAACACCCATAAAATGCATCATCTGATTGCTGTCAAAGGTTTTGTAGTGAGGGTCTCCGGCTGCTGAACATTTACATCTATCGCCACGACCTGGGAAAACGATAAACATGTACTTTATCACGTACGTATTACCTTCTCGTATTATATAAGTCTCAGCATGTAGCGTATTTTAACACTTTACAGTACTTCGGACAATTAGTAACGAACTAGGATTTTGTGGTCAAAATAGAGCGCAAAAAACATATTCTTTCTGATATTATGTTCGCACACAACAATAGTGTTAAATTACTATCATGCACTATATGCTTGCCATAGCACATGCCTAAAAGATGCATTTGGTTGAAAATGTCGCCTGGCCATAGCCCTTTCATTTTTGATATTTATTTTTAAATGACTGACAAATAACTCTTAATAAACTTGAAATGTTCTACATATGTCGTCACTTACTATAACATGTGTTTACACCATCCCCAGTGAAGCCAGATTTACACACGCAGCCATTTCTGGTGGAACAACGACCGTTCTCGTGGCATTTCACACCATTGCAAGACTCTGCAATAGAAAACACAATTATCGTTTTTGCATTTTAGCTACAACAAAAACGTATATTCTTATACACATTAATGTGTAACCTCCTTAATCCAATAGGGTGTAACCTCCTTAATCCAATAGGGGCAAACAAAGATAGGGTTAAATGCATTGTTGAATTTGTGCATTTTGCGACGGTATATTAGTCGTTTGATGGTCGCAAAGTTTGTTTAATGGCACGATTTGCGACCGTTAAACGACTGATATACTGTCGTGAAATTCAAAATGTTAAAATGGGTAAAACGTTTCTAATGCATTTGATTGTTTTTGTCAGTTTTATTCACAAATTGACGTTACACTAAATGTCTCAAGTTTTGAAGGTGTAGCGTGATATGACCGAATTTGCGACAGGTTATGCACTATGTAATAGTCTCACACATCTGTGAACGTCAACCATCAGGATTGCAGGATTGCTATATTACGCAAGTTCAAGCAGGAGTTATTGCATCACCTGCATATACGAACGCTCTGCCATTTTATTGGACATCATAATACCTTCACAGTGGGTGATCCTTGTCCCATGTACCCCTTAAAGTATTTATCAATGTTCCCTAGATCCACGAAAATACATTTTTCTTTTAGGGCACTGGTTCCTAGATCCCTAAAAGTGGGCAGGTGATTCATGGATACTTTAAGATATGCTGGACATGCTCGAGAACCAAAAAACATGCAAGGAACAAATTACATATATGTTGTAAGTCAAACACATATATTTTAGTTGACACTAATATCACCAAAATGACAAAAACAAAATCATTGAACAGAAAGTATTAAGACGAAAGGGTGCATTATTCCATTTCTTCAGATTTCTTTTTATATCATGCATCTTGTTGCGATTCTATCTGATGGACTTACGAACGCATTGTCCATCAATAAATTCGTAGCCATATTTACAGGTGCATTGGTAGCCTCCATCCTTAATATGGCAAGTTTCGAGGCCCCCTATGCAGCCTGTTAGACGCTTTGCCTTGAAGTAGGATCGCCCATCTTCGTGAACACAGGTGAGTTCTGTCTTGCAGTTTTCGGATAACAAATACGTTCCTATCTAAAAGGAAACAAATAAAAACAATATCCATAATAGCATTAATGCATTCAAATATATATATATACGTCCTTTCAACATTTTGATTATATACAAAATCCAATTAAATTGAAAACAAAATTTATCTCTAACAGTTTATGATATGCGAAACCCGTGTCCAGGCCTAATACTATATATGTTGTTATATACTTATGAATACACCTATGTGTGCCAATACTGTGTGCAGCTTGGTGTACGAGCATGCAAATTGCGTTCATATAAACATCTACCGGATAATACTCCTTCTTGCTGAGCCCATCGCCACCTCTCACTCTCCTAATGCAACCACACTCGTTGTTCGGTACACATCGGCCATTATCGTAGAAATAATCGTCTCGGTCACATTCACACCCTTCCATGGGCACCTGTCGGCACCTCTTACGCTTCGTTTGATACTGACAGGTTGCCCGGCATGCGGACATTGCGGAGTTGTATCTTAGATGCTTCGAAGGATCACAGCCTAGAAACTCTTTTGCTGAGATAAAAATAGATATTCTGACTATTTAGACACGCCTGTATTTAAAACCCATCACCACAAAGAAGGATATTTGGAGCTATACTTTCTCAAAGTCCATAATAAAATCTTTCAAATAAAACGTGCTAGAAACTTTGTGACCTTTACTCGTATAGGGCATTTTATTAATAAATACTGAAAAGGTGAACCCTTGCAAGCAACAAACACAAGCAAAAGGGAAATTAACAAACTCGATTTTATTGAGTCAGATCAACACCTCTCACGCTTAAGCGGTATTCTACTTTAAAGCAATACTGACAGAGCTTGATGATTACACAGGACCAGTAAGTAATAACACTACTCACTGGCAGTCAGGGCGACATTTAATTGCTTACTGAAAAGGGGATTCTTGGAAGCAACAAATACAAATACGAGAGACAAGCGGTTGCAGGCTCAAAGACAGCCATATCTTTCCTATGTACGGCATTACCGGATCTATTCAAAATTCTAATATCAATAACAGCTTAGACAAGTTTGAAAACCAGTACTATCCGACACCACCACATACCTACCTTCTCCACACTACACACGCAACACCCTCCCCACACCCGAATATTTTATTTTCATATATATTTTATTTTAAGAAGCTACCTAGGTCTTGGTCTAGAAGAAGAAAGCACGGACAAAGTTAGTCATGTCGGACTAGAAACAGCAGAGTTATGGCCCTTGAATTATTTCAAAGTGATACACTTTGCTTTTTAGCACTCTAGCTCCTACATTATTCATCATATTTTTACCAAACTTATTCAAAACGGTAATAACAATATAAGCTCCGATAATTTAAAAACATTAGGCACATCTGAGCCCGCCACCTCCCAAATTTGCTACGCATGACCCACTGCTATGTGTTGCTTCTGACACCCATAACGAAGCCTCCCCACACACACCACAACGCCCCCAATTGTATTGTATATCATGTAAGCTTTTTTTTCATTCAAACAAATTTGCTCGACGATTTAAAAAAGCTTAGGAAAATATTTATAGCTTTTGACCATTAGAGCTTAACAGGCCTTCTTGGTCCTTTTGTTTTCTGTGACATTTAATGGCGTTATACATTAACATAATTATACACTGACTGAACTTATAGTAGAAATGAAGGTAAATTAAACGGTGACATTTACGAACATGTCTCAACAATGCCGTTATGGTGTATCCGCTGTCCGCTTTATTGCGACGTGTTTTTTTTATTTTTTTTCATTTTTTCAGAAAACGCAAAGTTAATTAGGTAAACAAAATACGTGGTTTGTATGCATACTTCACACGGAAGGTAAATATGTAGGGTCAGTACTATAAGTGTAACGTATGATTAGGACAAGAACACAGCTGGATATTGGCACAAAATCATTTAATTACCTGTGTGCGTTTTTGAAGCACACAGGTTGTGCCTTGTAGTCATAATACGTATACTCTTTGTAGCCATTAAAGACCCGTGACGTCAATACAAGTATTGATACTTGCTCAGTGTGTTTGATATACAACCATTGCTAAGGCCAGACAGTCCTAATGTTTAGTGTATTGGATATGGTGCACGATCGCAATAAAATGCGTTCTAGAGGTTTCGTAACACGTGTACTCTTATTTCCATGTGCAGCCTTGATACGTATATGTAAAAGTAGATAAATAGTTGATCGGGAAATCTAACAATCAAGGACCACTGTCAACCAAAAACACGCACAGAAATAAACCACGACTAAAACTATGAATACAAGACATGACATCACAAACATAAAAGGGTTGACAATAGAGCTACCGCATTGGATCGGTCAGTGGCAAATAAAGGCCGCTGGGGATTTAACCCAGTTTCTAGCGTGCACCAAACCTCACTCTTACCCTATGTCATCCCAATAAAACGGGACAGTGTAAATAAAGGTATCTCCGACAAGGTATACTCTCTAACAAACAAAGCAACATTAATAGGCAATATGAGTATAACACATACATGATCAAGTGTATATAATATAAAAAAGCTTAGAAAGCCACAAAGCAAGTACTCAATGATTTGGCAGAAGCCAGATCAACAAGGAAACAATGTAATGGTACGACAAGACAAAATTTAAGACAAACATCTAACGCTATCCCAACAATACATATTTACGTGAAAATATAAGAATCTTTGACTCTGTTTATATATAAATATACATACTTTTAAACCCATATATATATGGCACATTATAAACCAAACAGTGCTTAAATCAACAAATGTATATCAATGTATATATATATATATATATGCGCGTATATTATGAAGGACGTGCTCAACGTTTTTGTTTCAGTTGTATGACCACTGTCAACCACAAACACACACAGAAACAAACCACGACTAAAAAGATGACTACAAGACAAGAAATGAAATCACAAACATAAAAGGGTTGGCAATAGAGCTACCTCATTGGAACGGTCTGTGGCAAACAATAAATAAATACATATGTACAAATCTATATATATATACTTTTAAACCCACAATACCCATAATGATGTTTGCTCTCATATTATATTTTTACACGAGTATTGCGTTGAAAACTAAATATGGGGTGAATATATGTATATTGGGTTATGGACCTAATAACAAGTTTATTATAAGGGGGTGGGGTGGGGGTGGGCGTGTGGGGACTGGATGAGGCACAAACTGTCCCTGTAAATGGACGTTTTATCCTGCTACAGGTTAAACAGGTCTGACCCTACTACATGTCTTACGCCATTATATTTGCGTTATATAGGAAGTAGTGTGTGTATATAGGGGTCCCAATTGTCAGGTAACACAGATAATTCATTATATTATTGTGTCGCTCTTCTTCCAATTAAGGGGTTGGTGTGGCCCAGTGGACTTGAAACCGGAGGACTCGTATTCAAGCCTTATCGATACCACTGCGTTTAGTCTGTGTGTTCTTGGGCAAGACATTTTCCCTTAGCCTAGTCCGTCGGATGAAGACGTAGGCTGGGCTGTCCCGCGTATCAGAGTCAATCCTCGGAGAACGTTAAAAAAATAGAGAAATAGAGCAGGTTCTTGGATTCCTATGTATCATTGCCCTCTCCATGTGGCGTGCGGGGTGGGTGGGGAGAGGGGGAGGCTGGGCGGCTCTAAATAACATATAATTCGTCAAACAACATTCAATTCCTCCCAATATGTCAAGCACCCCTATGCCACTTAAACACTAACATTCGACTAATTGACTCGGTGGCTAAAAGACAAGTAAAACAAAAAAGGTTGAGCACGTCCTTCATAATATACACGCAGCTTTAGTCGCAAATGAATTTAGTGTATTTACCTGAACAAAAGGTGCTATTTCTCCAGGAGCGTACTTCAAAGTTCTCAACACAGATGTCATTGAGTTTCCCTATAGCACTACATACGGCCTGTATCTGATCTGTCGTGTTCCCATCAAACGCACAATAGTCATACACACAATCCTGATAACAAAAATAATGTTAGAGCCAAATGCAGTACATAGCCTAAATTAATTATGATCTGTTTGCATCCACACATTAATACTGCGTGGATAATCTGTGACACCATTGAATACAAGCCAAGACTATATCATTTCTAAATTGGTTTTGGATTATAACGAGACCATGTCTTCCAAAATGGCGACTATGTCATGTTCGATTTATGATGTCATACAGGAAATGTAGCATCCAAGGACAACAGTCAACCAAAAAAAAAACCGGATCAACAATTACAAGGGTAAATTAAAAGGCAAGGTATATGACATCACAATCATGATAGGATTGATAATAGAGCCACCGCCTGGGAACGGTCAGTGGCAAAAATGGCCGATGGGGTTTTAATCAGGTTCAAATCCACTTACTGTTATCGATTTCAAGATGCACCATTTATTAAAGTTGACTTGCGCTAACATGCGTATATGGAAGCGGGAGCATGGTTTTTATGGCGGAGTTTATTTACAGGGCTTTCTTTTATTTGTTTCGTTCAATTCACACTGTTGTTTATTTATTTTCCCCCGAAAACAAGCTTACTTCAAATATGTTTTGAGCGTCCGTTCCGTGTTGTTTTAAACATTCTGAAAACGGCCCTGCACTGTTCAACAGATAACCACACTGTGTTTTAGCAACATCCTTGACATCTGCATCACACTCCTCTGGTGTGTCGACGGATGTATCACAACTACAACGTAGCAACATAGACAATGCTATTTATAGCACTGTGTGTATTTCGCACAGCGTAGTTTTAAACAGGGAAGTTAAAGGGGGTACATCAGGATTTTTCTAGAAACATCTTAAATTATAAAATTGTTCCAGTTCATGATAAAACACTTATATCAATCAAAATATGATGTTAGAACCATTTTGTTAATGTCTAAACTTTGAAAACACCATATAGCTAGGACGGAATCGGACGTAAAATGCTGAAATTAACCCTGGTGCATCACCTAGGATAGCACGTATTACTGTGCAGAATGAATTCCTTTGCAAATAAGGGATACTTTTTAGCCTCATTCATTATGTTTTGGCCATGTAGAATAGAAAATATCAATATTTGTCAATTTTAAGTCGGACACCTAGACCCCCATGAAAAGCCTAATGTACTCCCTTTAAAGTAATATAGCTTTTTATTATTATTTTATAAAATCGGATTGCAAATACATTATTATAGCACATTTATATAAATATATTGATTTCCGAATTGCTCTGCACACTGTAATAATCCTTAAAATGCCAGGCGATTCAGGAATCACTCAAGTACGCAACGATTACAGAAGCAACTGAATAATTAATACCCTGGATACAGAACATTATGAAGTTGTGGCACCTTTTTCTTTCAAAGTTTAATTTCTTATTTGTTTCCTTCATCGGTTATGACCAGATTAAATAATTAAATATGTATCAAGGTTTAGAATAGTATTTACTTAACCTAACGTACTAAAATAAATAAGGCTGTAAGTATCTGGAACTGTCACACTCACAAGTAATTTTCACGTACTATATATAAGCATGAAGGGTTTATAAGAATTACTGGAAACCTATTCAGTGAATAGAAAACAAATTTATATTGAATCCATATCTTATATTACACATGGTATGTCGATTATTTGCCAGGTATAGATGTCTCGTTACGCTTATAAATAAGTTATACCGAAATTATATGAAGTATTTCCTTGTATACCGAGCCCAAATGAACTGGTTATATTAAGACTGATCAGGACTAGCAATCTTTTAATCAAGAAAATGGAAATTAT
Organism: Cyrtodaria siliqua; assembly: GCA_037043455.1. NCBI lineage: Eukaryota > Metazoa > Mollusca > Bivalvia > Adapedonta > Hiatellidae > Cyrtodaria > Cyrtodaria siliqua. The sequence continues at coordinate 23,521 of JAWPHD010006330.1, forward strand.
TTCGCACTTTTCAATGCCTTCATAGATCGACTCTGACGGTACAAGGTAGCTGTCACCAATGGCAGAGTCGCGGTTCGGATTGCTGGAGACTTCTTCACCAGCGGAAGTGACGTAATCGTTCTGTATACCATCACAGTTTCCACATATGCCTACAATGTAAGCGATCAATAATTGTTAACCTATATTTTTTTATTACAAACACGAAACAGAATATACCATTAACGTTTATGGCTTAGTACGATATTTGTATAAATTGATAAAACAAATTTTGGATTATTGTTCAGTTTAAGAACTGTATCAAAATAATTACTTATTGTGTGAAAACCAGTTTTCGGAAAGGTGCTATGTTTTAACCTATTTTGTCTTGAATATTGAAGAATATAAGAATCCATCATGAGTATCCCTGTGAGATAGAGAAATCTCACCCGAGGGTGAGAATTGTAACCAGGGACGAGGCTCTGCCTAGTTGCAATTCTGATCCCGAGGGTGAGATTTCCCTATCTCACATGGATCACTCATGATGGATTATTTTTCTCCCATTATGTGTTTATTAACGGCATAAAATCAATGACTTTGCTGATTTAACGCCAGAATAAGGCGACGTCGACGTAACGTCATGACGTCATAAGTCACATGTCATGTAAGATTATAAGTATCCATCATGATTTACCTATCTCACATGGATAAACTCATGGTGGATTCTTTTCCTTGCATATCAATGACATTTTGTGCATCGACGTCACCAACAACTAACATTTTAATGTTTTTTAACACAATGACGTCATGCATCTGTTCACGTTATTGACGTCATTATTGTTGCGCGTAAATTTTATCTCGACCCTAGGGTGAGATGGACATATCTAGCCCCGGTAAAATGACGGATTTACTTGTCCGGTATGCAAGAAAGAGTTATCTCACATGAGGAAAATGCCTATCTCACATGAGCAGAAATGGGAGAAATAAGTTTCTAAGGAAAGATATGACCAGCAGTGAAGAAAATCAAGAAAAGAGTATGAGAACAATGGTCCTAAAGAAATCACAGCACCCATCGTAGGTCCACACTGTTCCACAAACAAAGAGCAAAACCCATCGTAGGTCCACACTGTTCCACAAACAAAGAGCAAAACCAATCGTAGGTCCACACTGTACCACAAACAAAGAGCAAAACCCATCGTAGGTCCACACTGTTCCACAAACAAAGAGCAAAACCAATCGTAGGTCCACACTGTTCCACAAACAAAGAGCAAAACCAATCGTAGGTCCACACTGTACCACAAACAAAGAGCAAAACCAATCGTAGGTCCACACTGTTCCACAAACAAAGAGCAAAACCAATCGTAGGTCCACACTGTACCACAAACAAAGAGCAAATTACATATACAATGAAAAGAAAAATACACAACACAACGCGTGGTGAAGACATGATTACCGACTTGTAGGCAATATGACCTACTGGTTAGCTTAAATCGATTTCATGAGTACATAACCATGAGAAGAATGACTTTAAATAGCCAAAACTGATCGCATCGCGACATTTATCCTGTTGCTATGAGAGCAATTAGTACATATAAATTTCTACAGATTACAAACATGTATATTTAAGACACCTTTCGCTTGTAATCCATATTCCCTAGGTATTCTGACAAAGCCTGTGGACCTGCCATCGAAGCCTGCCGACATTCCACATTTGTTTTCTACTATCACATAGACTCCGTCATCAATCACCGTATATGGTAGACCCTCTGATGAATCAACGTCTCCATACAGAACAAGGCCGTTTCTCTGTCATATATATATATAATATATATTAGTTTGTCACATAACATGGCTTCTGGAGTGTAATAAATATATGCCTTCTTTATCGTAATACACTAGTGTATTATAGATGCAAATGAGGACAGAATCACTTTGTGTACAGTAAAACTGTTTGCATAGTTTATCATACAATACGTGCAGGCACTTTAATATTTATCATTATTTGAATTATTTCAAATCTTACTTAATGAAATGCAAATTAGTAACTTTAAATTTGGATTAAGGTGTGGAAAAATATGTAAAGCGCGAATACATGGTATATTGACAATACTAAAGTGAACTATCACGTCGTAGTTCTGTTATGTGAATAGAATACTACATTCCTGACTGTGTATTATTGACTTTAATAAAGTCGTTGGGTAAAACGATATAAAACTCGGCAAAACTTCGTATTATATCATATTATCCAGCTCGTGTATTAAAGGCAATAATACACAGTCGCTCATGTAATATCCTCTATATATACATATACTGACAGTCCGGTTAATGTTGATAACGATAAGAATAGGCTGTTTATTACATGAATCATAAACAAAAAATATCATATTACCAGGATCGTGTATAATTTTAAACGTTGCTGATATTACCTGTCATGGACAGAAGTGGCCTGAGCGGTTTTGCATCTGATATTAACTTTCATGGACAGAAGGGGCCTGAGCGGTTTTGCATCTGATATTACTGTCATGGACAGAAGGGGCCTGAGCGGTTTTCCATCTGATATTACTGTCATGAACATAAGGGGCCTGAGCGGTTTTGCATCTGATATTAACTTTCATGGACAGAAGGGGCCTGAGCGGTTTTGCATCTGATATTACTGTCATGAACATAAGGGGCCTGAGCGGTTTTGCATCTGATATTAACTTTCATGGACAGAAGGGGCCTGAGCGGTTTGGCCTCTGATATTACTGGCATGAACAGAAGGGGCCTGAGCGGTTTTGCATCTGATATTACTGTCATGAACAGAACGGGCCTGAGCGGTTTTGCATCTGATATTAACTTTCATGGACAGAAGGGGCCTGAGCGGTGTTGCATCTGATATTATTATCATGAACAGAAGGGGCCTGAGCGGTTTTGCATTTAATATTACTGTCATGAACAGAAGGGGCCTCAGCGGTTTGGCATCTGATATTAACTTTCATGGACAGAAGGGGCCTGAACGGTTTTGCATCTGATATTACTGTCATGAACAGAACGGGCCTGAGCGGTTTTGCATCTGATATTAACTTTCATGGACAGAATGGGCCTGAGCGGTTTTGCATCTGATATTACCTGTCATGAACAGAAGGGGCCTGAGCGGTTTTGCATCTGATATTACTGTCATGAACAGAAGGGGCCTGAGCGGTTTTGCATCTGATATTAACTTTTATGGACGGAAGGGGCCTGAGCGGTTTTGCATCTGATATTACCAGTCATGAACAGAAGGGGCTTGAGCGGTTTTGCATCTGATATTACTGTCATAAACAGAAGGGGCCTGAGCAGTTTTGCATCTGTTATTAACTTTCATAGACAGAAGGGGCCTGAGCGGTTTTGCATCTGATATTACCTGTCATGAACAGAAGGGGCCTGAGAGGTTTTGCATCTGATATAACTGTCATGAACAGAAGGGGCCTGAGCGGTTTTGCATCTGATATTAACTTTCATAGACAGTAGGGGCCTGAGCGGTGTTGCATCTGATATTACCTGTCATGAACAGAAGGGGCCTGAGCGGTTTTGCATCTGATATTACCTGTCATGATCTCTTTTTTGTGCTCGTTACTTCTGAGGGATCACATTATCTGTACTCAGTATCATGTTGTATATGTGCTTCCATTATCTGTACTCAGTATCATGTTGTATATGTGCTTCCATTTTCTTTTATCAGGCTTTAGTTGCCCTTTTTGCGTGAGAATATTAAATGAAACATCCGCTACAAATTAGAGCTATACTGAGAACTACTTACGTAAACTTGTCTTTTTCTTCGTTCTACTTTAATTGTATCACCACCAACTTGAACGTAAAAGACTCTAGTCGAAGATACTGTCTCTTTGTTCTTCCACTTAACGTTTTTGACCTCAACACGCAGTTCACAATCAGGCGTCACATTTATATCGGTTAGCAGATATGAGCAACGTCCTTGAAAATCTATCCTTTGGCCATCAAATAAAGTCGTGTGCGGATCACCCCACTGACTACACGTGCACATTTCTGTAATGACAATATCCCTCTGACAACGCCACTATAGCAAATAATATATTTAATATAAGATTTTATATTTGTTATATAAACAGAAGCAACAGAGACAACCTAGAAGCATAAATAACCAATCGCCAGAGAGAATATTTGCTTTATTTAAGATTAGGTACGTCTTAATTGTTGGTTTCATCAAAGTGAAACACATGCCAAATGTCCTGTAACTGCATGAAGCAATGTGCAAATAACCTTAAAAGCGCTTGTAAAATGTGTAAATAAGCTCCATAGTGCATGTACAATGTCCAAATAAACCCCAATTACATGTAAAGTTCCAAATGAGTAATGCTAATTAATTTACAATGGTCTGATTACAACCATAAGTTATTTACATCTGAGATGGAGAGTTTGACAGCGCCCTAATCTGCACAATATGTTTGCTGCTGTAGTGCAATTTAGGTAAATAATAAGTAAAACATGTGAAACTACATATGGACATGAAACAAACACGAGCTTTACCTGCGCATCTTAATACTCCATCTCCTTCGAGACCATCGCTGCATTTACAAGAGGGAACACTGTTTGTAAGATTCGATCTATGGCAAGTTGCATTTGTATGACACTGCATATTATCTGGTCCGCAGCCTCCTGGTAAGGTAATGCATATATAGAGGATATTTGTTGGTTTGGAGTGAATATAGGATTTATTTTCATTGAGAAGTGAGAAAACTTATATTTTCACAAGTGCTTAACAATTTATTATTTATTATATAGTTTTTATTATGCAACACTACCAAACTGTTTCAAACAGAAAATACTTTTCGTTCCGACAGTTCCCCTATAACGTATTTATGGATAAATATAGTAACGCCAGCGCGTGAGGCGATTTACATATATTTAGTGCGCATAGAATATAGTTTTCAACTTTGACACGAATTATAAGCAAATGCAGAAAAAAGCAGTTCCATTTTTTCCGGCAGTGAGAATATAAGTCCTTATATTCACACTGTTAAAATATAAACAATGAGAATATAAGGTTTATTCCAACCATACAATCCACTATTTCACTGGGAAGTATATAATACAATTGGTTAGCTAGTTGGAGTGCGATTGTTAATAACTTTAAACACGTAAGAGTGAGGATTGCTGCACCTTGAAAGCTACAGCGGCCTTTACACTGACCGTTCTAAGGTGGCACCCATATTATCAACGCGTTTATGTTTGTGGTGTCGCATACCCTGATTTTATTTATCCTTGTATTTGTTGTTTATGTTTGTGGTGTCGCATACCCTGATTTTATTTATACAAGCGTTTGTGGTGCCGCATACCCTGATTTTATTTATCCTTGTATTTGTTGTTTATGTTTGTGGTGTCGCATACCCTGATTTTATATATCCTTGTATTTGTTGTTTGTTTTTGACCTTGTATTTGTTGTTTGTTTTTGACCTTGTATTTGTTGTTTGTTTTTAAATATTAATTTGTCTGCGTTCCGTGAATGCTACATTTCCTATTCGACTTTTATTCCATGGTATAAGAATATTGTTAGTTACTATTCTGTATTTTATTCCCTGGTATAAGAATGTTGTTAGTTACTATTCTGTATTTTTCCACGTAACGCTTTTAAATTAGCTCTTTTTATTTTATTTATTAATATTATAAGCGTTTTATTTAACATTTTATCTTTGATAACCTGATTTCTTTTAAACGTGTCGTATATGTTTTTCTATGTGGCTATTCATGTCTATCTATTTTGATATCAACTTCATCAACAGGTGTGTTTAACGGTTATCATTTAAATATTCATACTCAAACAAGACGTGACACCGTCGCCAACAAACCCCTCCTTGCAGGAGCATCCATACTGGCCATCATCGCTTGGTTTACACTCCGCCAGATTTTCCAGACAGCGTTCTAAAGTCCGACTCAAAACCATTTTACCGATGCCATTTGTTTGACGACATTCGTATTCTGATGTGCAATCACTGCTCACCACTAGCTCATTCAACTGTAAGTTAACAAAAAAGGTTAATACTATTGTATGCCTGAACCTAAACTGAACACATAAAGCAATCACAAAACACATAAAAAAAAACATTTTGCATGTAGCCATTAAACATACACTATTGTTTGGGGCCAAAGATTTTTTGGACTTTTTGGACAAAATAGTAGCTAAGTAAGTCGTATATCTGTGAAACAGACCTTTTTAGTGGTAAATAAAAATATCTTACTTTTCAAACCGGTTAGGAAATAAAAAAGATCATGCGCGAAAGTTGTTTTTGATGGGGCATTAAAAATGCAAAATTCTGCTGCATGAAACATTTGAAAAAGAAAAAAAAGAATTGTTAGTCAAAAATGGTTTTAATTGATTTTTTATTCGTAAATAAGGACTTCCTGAGAGTAGCAACATATGAAGGCTTACTGAAGTTATTTGAAATTTCTTAATTTTCTGCTGTCCAACCAGTATGAAATATACATGGGAAAAGCCTTATCAAAAAATCATTTGGTTTGTAAAATATTCATTTTTCAACCGATTTTCAAAACTAAGGTATTTTTATTTACCACTAAACATACCAGTTCTAATGATATATAATTGAGTATGTGTTATTGAAATTGCTCGAACTACTGCAGAAAAACCTTTCGCTGAAGCAAGCGCCCCAAACAATAGTTTGTACATCGTGTGCTAACGGTATATAAACACAATACTTTAAAGCTGGTGTTATATCGTTGGATAACATTTGATATAATAGTACGTATAAAATAAATACACGATGTTAACCAATCATGTATTTGATTAACACGCTAACGTTATATACAATAACATCGTTCTTCTTTATGGAGATATATGATTAACACGCTAACGTTACATACAACAACATCGTTCTTTTATATGGAGATATATGATTAGCACGCTAACGTTATATAAAATAACATCGCTGTTTTATATGGAGATATATGATTAACGCGCTGTCGTTATATACAATAACATCGTTCTTCCATACGGAGATATATGATTAGCACGCTAACGTTATATAAAATAACATCGCTGTTTTATATGGAGATATATGATTAACGCGCTGTCGTTATATACAATAACATCGTTCTTCCATACGGAGATATATGATTAGCACGCTAACGTTGTATACAATAAAACCGTTCTTCTATATGGAGATATATGATTAACACGGTAACGTTAGATACAACAACATCGTTGTTTTATATGGAGATATATGATTAACACGCTGTCGTTATATAAAATAACATCGTTGTTCTATATTGAGATATATGATCGACACGCTGACGTTATATACAATAACATCGTTGTTCTATATTGAGATATATGATTAACACGCTGACGTTATATACAATAACATCGTTCGTCTATATTGACATATATGATCGACACGCTGACGTTATATACAATAACATCGTTGTTCTATATTGACATATATGATTAACACGCTGACGTTATATACAATAACATCGTTCGTCTATATTGAGATATATGATTAACACGCTGACGTTATATACAATAACATGTTTTTTTTATGGAGGTATATGATTAACACGCTAACGTTATATACAATAACATAGTTCTTCTATATGGAGATATATGATTAACACGCTGACATTATATACAATAATATCGTTGTTTTATTTGGAGATATATGATTAACACGCTGACATTATATACAATAACATCGTTGTTTTATATGAAGACATATGATTAACACGCTGTCGTTATATACAATAACATCGTTGTTCTATATTGAGATATATGATTAACACGCTGACGTTATATACAATAACATCGTTCTTCTATATGGAGATATATGATTAACACGCTGACATTATATACAATAACATCGTTGTTTTATATGGAGACATATGATTAACACGCTGTCGTTATATACAATAACATCATTGTTTTATATTGAGATATATGATTAGCACGCTGACGTTATATACAATAACATCGTTGTTCTATATTGAGATATATGATTAACACGCTGACGTTATATACAATAACATCGTTGTTTTATATGGAGATATACTCTCGTACTGTTGATATAGACGTTAATTTGTACCTGATAATATTTTCCATCAGTGTGAGTACATCCGCATGACTGTTCTCTGTTTACACACGTAGTTCCACTACGGACGTATCCATTCTTACATCCACATCCGGCGTCAGTTTGATTCGTACACAATATGTTGTTATTGACGTCAGAACAAGTTCGTTCACATAGTGTCGTTTCGTAAAACTGTTCATTTTCACCACAATCCGGGGCTGCAACAAAATAAGCAATAAGGAATTCAACCAATCTATGATTGAAATGTGATGCATTACGAAATATTCATAAAGGAAGTAATTTGTAGGAAGCTATTAATTTTGTATCATCAGCCTTGTACTTAGAATCGATCATTAGGCGTGCTCTTCATTATTCTTGATTTAAATGGCAACCATTTCAAATAAAAGAATACAACTCACTACAAAAATCATTAGTTCTCCATGCTGGTACTTCGAGATTGAGTTGCTCCTCAACATCATTGGCAAAACTTTGAACCATCCCACACACTGTGTCTTTACCATCGCCGTCGTTCTCAAGGTTTCTACACGTGTCAAAAACACAATCGTCGAACGCCATTTCAGAATACAATGTGACCTGGGTAGACGATTGTTGTATATATATTTCTTAACTGAACACAATATTACACACAATAATGTATGAGATCACGAGAACAACCCATTGGTTTACATGGCTCCTATAGCAATTGAGGGGAAGTAAGGTAGTTATCTTGTCAATTAAATCCTACATAACCAATTATAGTTTATAGTTCCCGTAATGTGTTAATCATATTTGTCTTCTAAACAACCAAGTTATGGTCCCTTACACAATTTGACACAAACCGACGCATGGGGCTAAGGCAAATATCTCGCGGAACAGACCGAAGACCGAAGAACCAAGAACCCAGTGGCATCAGACAGGCTTTAAGACATGATCACCGGATTCAAAGAATAACGTGTTTCACACTCGTATAGAAGATAAAAATAAACGATTACCATCCAGTTCAGGATTTAGGAATACGTCATTATAAGGTCCCCAATTTGTTCAGTTATCGTACAATCAAGAGAAATATAGTTAAGGGGTTAAGCAATAAACATGCAGTGCGTTGCATAATATAAAGGTGTCATAACCTACTTTGCTAGATGTCTATTTGTTGTATAAATAGTGTGTGAAATGAGCTTGACTAGGGATCTTACGAGGTAGTGGCCGTTCCAAGGCGGAATCCCTAGCGTCAACCCTTTTATGTCGTGTGTCGCGTACTTTATTTCTATTTACCGATGTTATTATTGTTTGCATAGTATGCGTGTGTTTTATGTTGACTGGATTTTGTGAATGTTACTTTTCCTGTCCGACTTTTATTTTATTATCGTAACCCTGATCTTCTTACCAAAAAGTAATTTAAGAAAACTCTTCTGCGACAAGAACTGTCACAAAATGATCAATTTCTTACTATTTGTTAAACTTGTTAAAAGGTCTATCAAAAGAGTTTATGACCCTATCATTTTGCAAAGAACTGCCTGCTTAGTGGTGGACCCATTTACAGTTCGCCACTATGCTTTACTCTTTAATTGTGCGATGACCAGACAGGCTGTGGACCCTATGATACGTCTACCTAAAGCCCAAAAGGATGGTGACGTTTGATGTTTGTCTGCAATCGTGTCTTGTCGTGCCCTCAATCGTTTGTTCTCTTGTTGCTCTGGCTTCTGCCAAGTCATTGAGTATCTTTGTGGCTTTCTAGGCTATTGTTTTTTTGTATTTATATATACACGAGCATCTTTTTTTCATTTACACTGTCCTGTTTTATTGAGATGCAGTAGGGTAAGTGTGAGGTTTCGTGCACCCTAGAACCTGGTTTAAACCCCCAGCGGCCTTTTTTTGCCACTGACCGTTACAAAGCGATAGCCCTATCGATTTTTATATCTATATGTTAAAGCTACTATTGTGGAAAACATCTTATAAAAGTCAGGTTGTCATAGTTCTTGTCGCAGAAGAGATCTTAATTAAAAGTAAATGAGTTGCGATCATAATATTTAGCCAAAGTCTTTTGAAGGTAATGATAACGGTAGCCACGATGGAGAAGCTTATTATGTTTACACAGGTTACCAATGTTATAGTCATTAACTTTCATTGTATAGTTAATTTGCTTTTTGTTTGTGGTACAGTGCGGATCTACGGTGCCATCGTGTTTGGGCGCTGTGATTTCTAATGGACCATTATTCTCATTTAACTGCAATCTATTGAAAAACGAATAAACATTTACGTCAAAAATGTTGCCCAGGGAACATTTCCATCTAAGTGGGGATAAATAACGACGTCACAACTGAATATTGAACTTGATAGAGCCTTTAGAGATAAAAGAAGCAACAGCATCATACTGGTAAAGAAATATAAAACGATCGGACAGGGAAAGTAGCATTCAAGGAGAACAATCAACCACAAAACACAGAAACAAACACACAAACAGACAAACAAGAAGGCAAAAGTAATATTAAATGCAAACGACATCACAAACACAAAAGGGTTGAAAATGGTGAAATAATTAGCAAAATCTATGACAAGAGAGATGATTTTGACATTGCTAATTATCCCCACTTGGATGGGGATATTCCCGTAGCAACTTCTTAGGGGGTGTATGTGTCTCAACTTATTCGTTTTTCAAGAGCTTATACTCGAGTTGAGGACTTTAATATTCGTAATCTTTGTATAACTAAAAAGCTACTCAATCAGGGTTACCGTTACCATAAACTTCGTAAAACTTTTGCAAAATTTTATATCGTAACCCTGATCTTCTTTCCAAATATAAAATTAATTTAAGGACTCTTGCGACAAGGACTATCACAACCTGACTTCTATGGTGATGTGATTCATAAACTTCGTAAGATTCTTGGTCATGATCACTTTCATACTATCTTTGTTAAACTTGTTAAAAAGTTTATCAAAAGAGGTTATGACCCTATCATTTTGCAACGTACTGCATGCTTGGTGGTGGACCCTTTTACAGTTCGCCACTATACTTTCCACTTTAATTGTACGATGCGTGGACAGGCTGTGGACACTATGATGACGCCTACCTAAAGCCCAATGGGACGGTGGCGTTTGATGTTTGTCTACGATCTTTCTTGTCGAGCCCTTAATGGTTTATTCTCTTGTTGCTCTGGCTTTTGCCAAGTCATTGAGTACCTTCATTGTGGCTTTCTAGGCTATTGTTTTTGTATTGTATTTACACGAGCATATTTGTGTTTTACTTATATTGCCTACTGATGCTGCCCTGTTAGTTAGAGATTAGATCATGGCGGGGATTTCTTTATTTACACTGTCCTGTTTTAATGAGATGACAGTAGGGTAAGTGTGAGGTTTGGTGCATCCTAGAACCGGTTTAAACCCCCAGTGGCCTACTTTGCCACTGACCGTTCCAAGCCGGTAACCCTATTGTCAACCCTTTTGTGTTTGTGATGTCGTTTGCATTGAATATTACCTTTGCCTTCTTGTTTGTCTGTTTGCATGTTTGTTTCTGTGTTTTGTGGTTGACTGTCCTCCTTGAATGCTACTTTCCCTGTCCGATATGTTTATATTTCTTTTGACAATAGGGCTACCGCCTTGGAACGGTCAGTGGCAACGTAGGCCACTGGGGGTTTAAACCGGTTCTAGGGTGCACCAAACCTCACACTTACCCTACTGTCATCCCATTACAACAGGACTGTGTAAATAAAGAAATCCCCGCCATGATCTAATCTCTAACCAAAAAGGCAGCATCAATAGTCAATATAAGTAAAACACAAATATGCTCATGTAAATATAATACAAAAAAAAAATAGCCTAGAAAGCCACAATGAAGGTACTCAATGACTTGGCAGAAGCCAGAGCAACAAGAGAATAAACCATTAAGGGCACGACAAGAAAGATCATAGACAAACATCAAACACCACCGTCCCAATGGGCTATAGGTAAGCTTACTTGGCTTGTATCTAAACTACTACATCTCTAAAATTGAATGAGGATCCAACACATGTAGAGAGTTACAAACATTACAGCATACCTCTGGTAGCATCCCCTGCTTTTCAAATTCCTTCTTGAAGATACTCCCGTTATTTGTCACATCTAAAATACCACAGAGGCCAATATCACTAGCCTTTGTTAATGTTTCCTCTGTGCATGGTAGTTCCACGTCTTCTATGTCACATCTAAAATATAGAAAAGAATACATAGAATGTTTCAGTAGACGAGGCAGTCAAATTGCATCCGTTGAACACGTTAGTGGTGAGTTTTGATGTTTTCCTGTAGTAGTTAATTAGCATAACATACGTAGTTAATTAGAATAAACAGGTGTACTGCTTACGTTTCCATCTCTGGCTCAGTATCGTCGGGTACCGACCAGCTCCGACCGAAAACTAGGCGAGGAAACCTACCATCAACTAACGGAATAACTTCGCCATTCGGTTTGACACAATCATCCAGTTCACTGTTACCTGGAGATGGATGAAATTTAACGATATTAACCTTTAAATGACAATTGAATTGGGGTTTTAAGGCGCACCAACACATGAAAATGTTATATGGTGCCTAGCAGACATGAACATGCCAGGCTCATGTTCCATGTACATCGAGACAAAATATGGAAAATGGGCCTAGAACCTTCTCACCCTGAACTGCAGAGTTGCTGCAAATTCTATCGTAGAAACTCCATTTACGCTGGAGCAACGTTATTGTTTTTCTGCCACTGCTCTTTTGATGCGAGCGAGATGGCACTTGAAACAATGCAGGGATCATGATGAAGATCTTTAATGAACATGAACAAAAAATGATAAAATATATCTACATGCAAACAAAGGATTGCTTTACATGTATATGTCGTTTTTATTTTAAAGTTCCGCGTTACACATTGCAATATATTTGAAAATCGAGAATAAGATTTTATTTGATGACGTAGAAAACTTTGAACAGGTAAATTAATCCACCGGTAAATGTATTTATCAATTATCTGGCAATAGTTGTGCAGCTACAATTCAGATTTACCTCATTTCCCCGTGCAGTCACGCAGTGGTAAAAGAAGTATCTACGTCATGCAACTAATACTTATTTTTACATCAAACTTAGTAAATTTAATATATGTTTCTCCCCGGGACTATCAAGAAATGTTCATATTATGTTTAAAAGTTAAATTTGTTAATTGATAATACTACAAAAAGGGTGGCCATTCATCTTTAACGGCACTTCATTCGTACATGTGTTAATCATCGAAGTAAGTATTTGATTAGACGAATATGAATATTTATACAGAAATTCGAAGATATTCAATATAATTACACGCTGAATTCGCGTCTTTTAACAAACATGTAAAACTGATGACACAAACAGATTGGATTGAGTCCGCTAACGAAAATAAAGATTTAAAGTATTACTTACAATTTCCACAAATGCCAACAAGGTCATTTCCAAATTCTTTAGCGGCCATTACATACACTCGTTGGTAACCATTGAAACCAATTTCGTTGTTGCAGGCCGTTTTGACCACTAAATACTGATCGGAGTATTCCAACATATAACCTTTCCCTGAATATGGCGTGTTGCTTGACACTCCATTTATCTATTGAAAATAAAATATAAAACCGACAGTGTTATGAATTAAATGCCTGCAAATGCAGACAATGATTTCATTAATGTAACCTTTAGTTTTACCAGGCATAACATTTCAGTAGCATTAAATGCTTAAATATCCATTTAATAGTGGCGATGAAGGTATGCATTTAATAGTGAAGGTGAAAACTTAGTTATTTTACAACATGTGTTGTTTTCTTATTATCTTATTAAAGTGGAAATACCTTTAAACTAGTACCGGGTCCCAAAGTTAATCTATCGGTTCCAACAAACACGTCCACCAATCGTGCAAATGACACACTGTAGTCGCCGTCTCGGTTTTCGTTTTTAACTTCAACTCTTGAAATATGTTCAAAATAAGTATAAAGTCGAACAGGAAATGCAGCTTTTACAGGATACAGCAAACCCAAAATACACGCAAAACAACAAACATGAATGACAATGTTACAATCCCTGTGGGATGTAAAAACAACAATATTGATTGGATGTACGTGGAGACTTTTTACGGCCGTCATACGGCAATAATAATAATAATAATAATGTACATCATGTCATGTCGTTCCTAAATGGTTTGATAATATTATTATAGGTAAATATGTAGTATTGATATAAGCGACCTGTCCATCATCTTATTATAAAATAATGATCTCCATGCCATTTTAAGGATTTTACATACCATTTATGCAATTTACCTGAAGTTACATTCCGGTCGCTCTGTGCTGTTCAGTTGTGACAAAAGATATTTACAAGCGCCCTGGAAATGTATAATATCTTTTTTGTCAGTTATGTCAAACTGTGAGTAGTGGGGATCTCCTTTGCCTGTACACATACACATACCTAGACAAGGAAACAACAATATAAGAAGTATCAAACAGCATTCAAGAATTCTTTGCAACTTAGAGGTTTCTATGGCAATTACTTATTTCATGATGACTGATGTTAACAATTAACTTAAAATGTAAACTTAAAATCATAACTACATCTCAATCGCTCCAATCATTCAACATCTAATGGTGTAATGGAAGTTCTATGAACTACGTCGAATAACACAAACTGATCTTATATTAATTGTAGTTTGTTAGAGTAAACATGCTTAGTCACAAGTGTAAAAAGTAATGTATGAACTCAATCTAAATCTATATATCAACTAACAATACATTTAATATTGAACCGAAAACTATTTATTTCATTCAGTGAACTATATTCTAATGCAATTAATTACTCAATAAAATCATCGCATATATGATCGACTACCTCTTTCCTAAACTAATTAAATAAATATGAGCCATGTTCTAGTACGAAAAGTACTTATTAACTTAAAGCCAAACATAATATAGAAGTCATTCCCTTATGTTTCTGTAAGTTAATATTAGTATCCATACCAACACAGTTGATACCGTCTCCTTCATAGCCAGCCTCACATTGACATCCTCTACGACCCTTGCAGAAGGCATTCTGACCACATGCTCCTTTACATGCATCACCAGCAGTTTCAGTATCGTTACTTTCTATAACAATATACGCATTGCCGTTAATACAGTGACAATTATACTTAAAGAATGTTGTTGTACTCGGCAACGAATTATAATACTCGTATAAGTGTTTACCCTACATTGTTAACCAATCAGTTACCTCAGATTTTCAAATACTTGCACCAGTTATTCATGAACATTTTACGACCAGCACTATTCACGGCAAAGTGACCTATATAGAGACTAACGATAAAACCTATGGTAAACACTAGAGTCTATGAAGACGAATCTTCACCATTGACACAATCTTTACAATTAAGAAAATGCGGTCGCTAAGCTCCCCCTTTCGTTTTCTAAATTGGGAAGACTTCTGTTCATAGCCCCTATCCTATAATAAGCACATTTAACGTCTATTGTTTGGGGCGCTTGTTTCAGCCAAAGTTTTTCTGCAGTAACTTGAGCAATTTAAATAATACGTACATTAATTATATATCATTGGAACTGGCATTTTTAGTGGTAAATAAAACTACTTTACTTTTGAAAATCGGTTGAGAAATAAATATTTTACAGCCAAAATGATTTTTTGATGGGACTTTTCCTATGTAGATTCCTTGTTGGCGGGACAGCAGAAAATTAAGACATTTCAAATAACTTCAGTAATACTTCATATTTTGCTATAAAACTTTCAAGGTGTCTTAATTTACTAATATCCAACAATTTAAAACCATTCTGGATAAAAAAACATCAACTGTTTTTCAAATTTATCATGCAGCAGAATTTTGCATTGAAAATGACCTATCGAAAATAGCTTTCGCACGTGAAATTTTTATTTCGCGACCGATTTTGAAAAGTAAGGTTTTTTAGTTACCTCCAGAAATGTCTGTTTCACTGATATACAACTTATTTAGGTACGAGATGTATTTTGTCCGAAAAGTCCAAAATACCTTTGGCTGAAACAAGCGCCCCAAACAATAGTTTGTTTTTCTCGCATCTTGAATGCGATATCAGTTTCACATGAAAGTCTTATCCGAGGATAGCAACAATATCAGAACAATCATCACAACTGGGTCGAAACGAGGTTACATGATGGTTGGTTCTATGTACACCACATATCAGATTCCTAGGACTGTTGTTGCTATTTATAGGATTTGTTTACTTTCACTGACACATTGTTTTGAAAAGCATATCAACATTACACACACGGCTTTCTGTCATCTAAGGTTAGGTAAGTGAGTGCAAGAATTATTGTCCAATTTGTTTCTTTTGTTATTTTCTAACTATGATCTTGTTACACTGTCTCTAAAGCGGAATTAATTTGTCAAAAACAAGGGAAATTGTCTTTTACTGTACTTTTTATATGTTTTAGCACAATTTACCTTATTGCGAGAAACATGAACATTGATATTACTCTGGTAATTATATTTTCGAGCGGTAACAAATGTTTCAGAAGAGATTTATTATTTGAGTGGCGAAACATCATTGCATTGAAAAATGTGGATGCAAATCAGATTCTGCAGGCGTACAAGTTTTATGTTACAGATTCTTCTGTACAATATTCTAGATTGTAACGTACGTCAAGACATATATAGTAAGCTTTCTGGTTTGCCGGCAATGCCACAACAGCGTCAGTATTAGATTCAATAACACCAGGCTTAGCACACTTTAATTCATACGTCTATTTTTGTGCGTTTAACGTTTTCGGATCGGTGAGAAAAAAAGACATACGAAATTCACAAGAGACTGTACTGTCATTGTTTTATACCCACCCATAAACCTGAAAAATTTAGAGCGAAATAAGGATTGCCCCACGGCCCAGAACTGTTTCACGTCTTGAGAAAATCGCATTAATCGTGCATCACCGACAGTTGAAAATTGGATTATGTCGGAAAACAGTTGCGCTGCAATATAATCGACACTGAAATCACCATTATCTACCATGTCAAAGAATGCTGTCCATTCTGTTAGTCGACCATTCTCCGCTAAATGCGATGTTACAGATGGAAGTAAATCACGTAGGCGTGAGACTGTTCTTTGTATGACATCCACATCCGCCAAAATGTCTTCCTCTTCAATTTCTTACGTTTTGACCGGGATATCCTCACTAAGTTCAGTGAAACCTTCACTTCCTCCAATACTTCACTACATGGATCACCTTGAGTTTCATTGAGTCTTTGATTTGATATATGCGTTTTCGTATCACAAGTTTGGATGTTAGTTATGAACTGATTTAGTGGGGGTGTTAATTTTACACATTTTTCTAAGCGGGCTATCTGTTGTTGTTTTTGTTGGTAACTGTAATTTACCAGTTATATCGTCTAATGACAAGTTACGTGGATCACATTTAATGTCTTTGCCTAACAGCTGGAAAGTCCGTTTCTTAAATTTGGTTCCTGTCGATGTTTGACATTTGCCCCGTGTGGTTCCTGGGACTCCGTTTGGTTACGGGGCGAAGAATAGGACCACTGCAGATCCCGTTGGAGGGGAAGGCAGAGGGGTAGAACCGCACCAAATTCATGTTCATTTTATCATTTTTTGTTCAAGCTCATTAAATGTCTTCATCATGACACCTGCATTGTTTTAGGTGCCATCTCGCTCATATCACTAGAGAAGTGAACAAACTATAACGTGGCTCCAGCGTAAATGGAGTGTCTACAATATAATTTGCAGCAACTTTGCAGTTCAGGGTGAGAAGGTTCTAGGCCCGTTCTCCATATTTTATCTCGATGTACATGGAAGATGAGCCTGTTAGGCGACATGTAACCATTCATGTGTTGGTCCGCTTTAAATCTCCGATTCAATTAAATTCAATGTTTGACATTTAAGTGTAGAACTGGACAGCTTCATGGCTGCTCTCAAACCATAATGCGCAATATAATGAGTATATGTGTTTAGAATCTGATAACATTTCTATACGCGAGAATCTGATGCAAATAAACTGACTGTACATCGGAATATGTAACGCCTTCCTTCGGACACCGTAACATGTCGATATAAAAACGCGATGATAAATGATAAATGAAGGACTGATTTAAAAAATATATATGTTTATTTTAGATTGAAATACACGAAAGTTCTACGCGAGATGATTCTTTTTGATCTGGACTCATATTTAGAGTTTTTTTTCCGCGAAATTCAAATATTGGATAATTCAGGCATATATTTGTTAAATACTGAATGTTGACTTTGTCTATGACAATAATGAATAAAAGGCAACTTGCAATAAATTCCAGAATCGTTATCACTCAAACATCATTATAACAACAATTAGACTCGCCACATCGAGAGAATCCACAACAATGTGTACAAAAACAAAACAAGGTACTACAGAATCTGATACGTGCTGTACATAGACCAAACATCGTGTAACGTCGTTTCGACCCAGCGATCACGGGTGTATACTATTAAAATAAAAACTAATTTATGCACCTTTCTCGAAGCAGACTTTGAATTTTCCTGCACATTGGTTTGACACCCAAATGTGAGATCCTTCAGCACCATAACTTGTGTGTAGCTTACACTTATTCAGTATATTGTACTCCTTCTGTAGATCTACACTCAAAACATGTTTTGCTCCGTGAATTTGACACGTCTTGTTTAAGGGTGTGCCAAACAATTTCTGCAATTAAATTCGATGTACATATATATTAAACCTTCATAAAAAGCGGTTTGATGCATAACCTACACATCATTTAACGAGTGTGTAATTATACAAGTCATTTTTTTCTTTGATGTTTAGACTTAATTCATAAAGACCTATTTCGAGCAAACTTAATTTCTTTTTTGGGAGATGGGGGCGCGGGATAGGGTGCGGGGAGTGGGTGTGTGGAGGGGAGAATATTTCTATAGGTGATTGTTTATTATTTTTATACATACAGTTGCATGAGAAAATGGGTTATTCAATTTGGATCAGATGACGAGGCCTCCCAATAAGCTTTTGTATATTAAAAGATAAAAACAGGTTTTGTATTAGTTGTTTTCAGTAGTGTTATTTTTTACTGGTCCTTTGGGACCAACGAGCCCAATATAGGTGACTTTGAAGTAGAATACCGCTTAAGCCGGTGCTAGGGGGCGTGAGAAGTTATACTTCTTTCATTACTTCTCATGAACAGACTTAATAAAACCGAGTCTGCTGCTTTATTCTCTTAATTGTGTTTGTTGCTCTCAGAGGATCACCTTTATCAATATTTATTGATATATATAACAGTCCGTTCACCCTAATATAAATACCATTATTACCGTTGTCGTTGAAGCCGAGACATAACATTCAATATCTTTGCATACACTGATTCCTTGAGGTTCTGGTATTGCATCTGAAATAGTAAAAACCTCTGTTTAATATTAATTCAAACGTATTTGTTTACAAACTGTGCATGCACTCATACAAACATATATACTATGATTAAATGCATGGTTTATGGTAGCAAAAAGTCTAGATTTGAATAACGCTTTGTTTCTCTGAACTTATGTTCGTCTTACGGTGCCATTTGTTCCTACGGTGCCATTGCGTTTGGTGCTGTGATTGCTGTACGACCATTTTTCTCATTTTAACATCAGTTTAAATAGTGATCATCTTAAAGTTTATTCTTAAAAATGTACCTTAGTGTGTACTTATCTCCAACGAGATGATGTTCACTTCATTTAACTGATATTTAGTTTATCTACTCCGAATTTCGTTTAAATTGGTTCCTTGTATTACTATACTGAAATGTGTGTGACTGTAGGTGGGGTCATCATTGACCCTAGCGACTGTACTGATGTAAACATTATTTCCTAATGTAATTTTAATAGTATGCCTAAAGCAAATATTAATACCATTGACTTAATACATTTGGAAAGACTATTTTTAAAGGTTGCCTACATTACGTGGTCCGAGTATTAACTTTCGTACCCCATCCAACACCTTCTAACTTGGCTGTGGTATGAAATAAAACCTTAATTTCGGCTTAAAAGGTTTGCATATTGTAAAATTAAAACATTTAATAGTTAATTTTAAACAGGTTACTGCATATTTTCAATAATAAAATGTTTTCAACGTGTTTTATTGTCGAAATATCCATTATAAAATCCTACTAATACTATGATAAGCTTTCCCATCGCCTAATGCATTAAGGAGGAACGACGCAATGTATAAACAATTCATGGGACGTTTGCGTTGGGTTGATTTTTAACACATGTACTTACTTTTCATATGTTTTAAACAAATATATAGTGTCATTAGCTCAGCTGATCTGGAGACGAAGTTATTTTAAATTTTCTCAATATGTAACTTGATAAATGTACTGACTCCAGTGGTGGGACACTTTAAACGCGTTATTGCAAACTCGATTTTCCAGATCAGTGATGTGTTTTATGCTAGAAAATAAATGTCATTGGCAAACAAGTTTTTGAAGAAGATATATTCTATTACAGTTATTTCCGTTAATTATAATCTAAAGGTTCTTGAGAAGTATATGTTGAAGGCTTCCTTCATGGATGTTAGATAGACATAATTGTGCAAAATTGAAAAGGGCCCTGATTTAAAAATTTTGATTGGAACTGGTTGTGGACAAGCCTCGTAGACATGTATATGTACTAAATGCTCTGTTTCGCAGACTAAGCAATTCTGATTACACTCTAGGGTGTTGCCTGGATAAATACCTAGTGTGTACGACATCAGTTATACGAAACTAGACAATCCGCTAGTATTGTGCTTTATTATTTCCAGTTTTGCGCAAGGAAATGGACACATAATAACTTACTCAATGCACATGAACAAATATTCCCTGAGATGGATAGAATTTGGAAATATTTAAATTACACAAACATTCCGTGTCAGGTGCAACAATAAACACGCTAATTAGAGACATTGAGATGTATGATCTGACTCAATTCCACACAGTCATTATATATATAGGCGGGAATGACCTGTCCAGGACTACAGACTTTGAGTTGATAGAAGAAAAGTATGACCAGCTAATTGCGCTAATAAAAGCCGGAAATGAAGAGTGCAAACTTATTTTAAGTAAAATTGCCCCAAGAGGAGATGTGGATGTCAATCCAATTAACAAGATCATAGAGCGACTTTCTATTCATCATAAAACTGAAATTGTAGACTGTTACAGAGCATTCCATGATCAAAACGGTAAATTGTTGATGCGCTATCTAAATGAACATGACACTATTCACCTATCTCGGCCAGGCACTAAGCGCTTACTTTCGACTTTTCACACGTCTACACCGATCGTTGAAGATTACACCAAATGTGTGTTCCCAGACAAACAAAACTTTTTTGGGCACCAATCAAATCGGCAATATAGACGACACCCATTCAGGGGACAGCGTCACCACAATAGATGCATGAATTGCGACGAATCTAGCCATGCGACAGAGGACTGTCGGCACAGGGCTCCTGTTAAGTGTTGGGGGTGCGGGCTCGTGGGACATAAACAGGATCGATGTTGGAACTAGGATGATGACAATGAAGCCGAACATTATATTCCAAATGTATTTGTTCATGAAAATAGTTATGATGTTTTAAATCTTATATGCACACTTTGCCAAGAAATTGAGTGTAATTGTGACAATTTTCCAAATGTTTATGAAAACTCTAACGCTACTATCTTAAATATTTCGGAACACATAAATTTAACTAATTTAGGATTAAATAATAAAAAAGGTTTAACCATCGGTCATTTAAACGTAGCTGGACTGTCTTCTAAATTTGATGAATTACAATTAATGCTAACATCTAAGAAAAACAAAATAGATATAATGGGTATAAGTGAAACGAAATTCAATGAAAACCATAAAACTGAAACATTTCATATAGATGGATATCAAGTACCTTTTCGTCGCGACCGTTTATTCAATGGCGGTGGAGGTTTGGCAGTATATGTAAAACAAAACGTAAATTGCATACGACGATTAGATTTAGAAGGAGATGATATAGAAATAATTTGGTTAGAAATTATGCCAACTAAATGTAAATCTTTTTTAATTGGTTCACTTTACAGGCATCCAGAATCTAAAGTTGCATGGAAAGAAATATTTGACACTCATATAGAAAAGGTTCAACTTGAAGAAAAAGAAATATTAATTTTAGGCGATATAAATCGAGATTTATTAAATTCCAAAATAAATGATGAATGGTCTAGCTATATTTTATCACTAGGATTAAAACAGTTAATTAAGCAGCCGACGCGTGAATGTTCAACTTCAAAAACTTTAATAGACCACATTTATACTAATTGTGATCAAAATATATGTAATGTAAGCGTGCCCAAAATAGGAATTAGCGATCATTAACCGATTCTATGTACAAGAAAGTTAAATTATAAAGAAAAAATCAATTCACATAATTTTATAAAATACAGATCATTTAGGTCATTTTCAGAGGAGTCATTTTTATCAGATCTTATCAGCATCCCCTGTGGTAATCTAAACAACACTGATACTAATGAAGTACTTCACACTTGGGTGTCTAATTTTTCAAGTGTTGTAGATAATCACGTCCCAATTAAAATTCACAGAGTTAAACACATAAAACAACCAGATTGGTTTACACCTGATATTTTAGATGAAAATAAAGAACGTGATAAATTTAAGGCTAAAAATGATATGGATAACTACAGAGTTTCAAGAAATAAAGTTTGTACATTGATAGATAATTCTAAAAAAGAATCTTATGAAAGAAAAATTGAGGAAGGAAAATCAGACCCTAAAACAGATTGGAAAATATTTAAAGAACATGGTGCGTCTACAAAAAAGACAAACAACTGTAATTTAATAAAAAGCATTCATAAAGATGGAATAGATATTACTGATAACCAAGATATTGCAAATACTTTTAATAACTTTTTTGTAAACGTAGCCGCTAACTTAAAAGAACCTATTCCAACTTCAAATTTTGATAAAGTAAATGATTTTGTAAAAACAAAAGTTCCTGATCATATGTATTTTCACATTCCTCTGATTACGGAATCCCAAACGCGTAAAATGTTAAATAATTTAGATGTATCCAAAGCTACAGGACTTGACCAAATAGGGCCAAAACTTTTAAAATTATCAGCCGATGTTATACCAAATAGTCTTACGTATGTTATAAATTGTAGTATAAAACAAGGTGTTTTCCCAGATGAATGGAAATGCGCAAAAGTTAATCCTTTATTTAAAAAAAGGTTCATCAAATGATGTAAATAACTATAGGCCAATATCAATTTTACCTACTCTTTCAAAATTGATTGAAAAACATGTGCATGATTCATTTGTTAATTACCTTAATCATTATAAATTATTATGTAAATCCCAAAGTGGGTTTAGAATAAAAAACATAGCTGCGAAACAGCATTAGTATGTATGATAGATAAATGGTTAACAGCTTTAAATGATGGAGAATTTGTA
Source organism: Cyrtodaria siliqua (assembly GCA_037043455.1). Lineage (NCBI taxonomy): Eukaryota > Metazoa > Mollusca > Bivalvia > Adapedonta > Hiatellidae > Cyrtodaria > Cyrtodaria siliqua. Next base: position 47,015 of record JAWPHD010006330.1, read on the forward strand.
GGCGTTTTATGTTAGATTTTTCTAAAGCATTCGATTTATGTTCCCACGAAATACTTTTAAAAAAATTACAAATTTACAAATGTGGAGATAATACTATTAAATGGTTCAAGTCTTATCTTACAAATAGAACTCAAGCGGTGAACTTAAACGGTGTTCTCTCTGATAAGCAAATTACGACATGCGGGGTCCCGCAAGGGTCTATTCTAGGGCCTCTTTTATTTATTTTATTCATAAATGACTTGCCTATGTATGTACAGGATAATGTTTCAAACGTTGATATGTATGCAGATGATACTACAATATATGACATAAATAAATCTAAATTAGAAGTTGAAATGAATTTACAAGCTGCTTTGAATAACGTCAGTACATGGTGTCTAAACAATGGTATGGTAGTAAATGCTTCAAAAACAAAAGTAATATTGATAACGACACCCCAGAAACGGACAAGATTAGTTAATCAACCTCTAAATTTGAAATATAAAGACTTAAATCTGGAAATCACAACAGGTGATAAAATTCTTGGCATATATATAAATGAAAACCTTAAATGGGATACGCATATAAAATTTCTTAGGAAGAAAATATCTAGTAATTTGTGGCTATTATCAAGAATTAAAGTATTTAATCCTGTTAATTATAGAATAATGTTTTACAAAGCCTATGTCCAACCACATCTTGACTATTGTAGTATCATTTGGGGTAGTACAAAACAATCAAATATCCAGGTTTTAGTGCGATTACAACGAAGAGCATGTCGTATCATTCTAGGTGAACAATATACCACTTTAAGCGAGGCTTTAAATATAATTAATTCTCTTAATATTGAACAGAGGGTTTCACTTCATAAAGCCAAATTTATGTACAGGGTATCGCAAAATGCAGTCCCGTCATATATTCAAAATATGTTCAATTACAATGTCAGGCGTCCAAATCATTTACGTTCTTCAAATAAATCGGATTTTTTAATACCCAAACCAAATATAGAACTTTTTAAAGGGAGTATGTCTTACTCTGGGGTAAAAGTATGGAATAACATTCCAAATGAAATAAGACAGTGCGAAAGTATTAAAAGTTTCACAGTAAATTATACTAAGTGGATAAATTCGAATCAACAGTCATAAAGCTAAAATTGTAAATATGGCCATATGTAAGTCTGTAAGTTAAACCTCTGCCGCCATATGTATGTATTATGTTGTTGTGTAACATTGTTATCATGTTGATCATGTTTATGAATAATGCTAACTTTGAATTTGTTATGCTGATTGTTATATTGCTATATAATTATGTATTTGTATGTATGTAAATATTGCTTTAGAGGGCCCCAAGGAAGATTAGTTTATACTAATTGGGTTACCCTCTGTAAATAAAGACTTTCATTCATTCATTTCATTCATCCCCCTGACACAATATCAATAATTGATTCGAGCGCAGGAGAACTCAAAAACAAAACCGTCGGCATCTCAGATACCAGTAAAGCGACGACGATGACACCGACAGCGTCGGCGGCGACGTCATCTCTCCAGCAGCTGGATATAAGTAATGAGAAAGAGTACTTTACTGATGACGATAATAATCACGGAGTTGCTCTTGACGTTTCCACGCATATCACCAGGCGCACCACTTTCAAGGCTTGGGTAAACGAAAAGCAAAACAAACTTCCAACTATGCACTTGATTCCCACATTACATGGAACTACCGTTTATAGTCAAATTGTTGGTATCCCTATGAGTAAGAACTGTACATCTCTCGCTGCAGATTTGATTTTGTATTGCTATAAAAGAATGGAATTAGAGCTTATAGTAGCCCAAGCAGCTAAGAACTTTCCAGCATCCAATGGTAGAGGAAGATCCCAGGAGCCTCTTCGGGCAATTTTATCGCACGGGCGGGAACCTGAGTATAACCACCGACGTTCCACTAGCCAGCTGAATAGCTTCCTCACATTTTGAGTATCACATTCCATTTTGAGCCTTTCACCAGATACTCACCAGATACTCAGGCATATGTAATTGAAGCCTTTAATGACACATCTCGGTATCTGGATGACATATTGAACAATCCTTTCTTTTCTTCGATGGTTAATAGTATCTATCCTAAATAACTTCAACACAGCTAATACTTGACAAGAGAGATGACACCCCCACATACACACACACGCACGCACGCACGCACGCACATATGTATGGTTACTTACCTTCAGCTGAAGCTTCAAAGGTCACCGAGGCAATGATCAGAATAACCAGAAAACCCTTTGCAAACATGATGAAATCTGAAGTTAAAGATAATTGTTGTTGTTATTAAACGGTAATCTTGAAGTCGCGGTCAACCTTTAAAGTTAGCCTTTGCATTTATTAATCCAGTATCATTTTGACTTTAAATCTGCCTGCATATAGTTAAATACAATTTTGGTTTTTCAATTTTTCTATTTTATCTACCATAAGTTTGAATATACTATTGATAAAATATAATCAACAGTTAGTAATACTATTATTATAATTAATATTTATGATTGAACAAATGCAATTTATGTAGAAAAACTAAAGGGACGCCGAGTGTTTAAAATATCAAGATTGGCATGTGTTTAATACTGATAAGCTATTGTTTGATATATGGCGAAGTAAGTTCCCCATATGGACATGAGAATAGTGTAGACTGTATGTGTCCATAGTATCTGTAGACTTTTATATTTTCGATATACATTAAAAATTCATTGTCAAGCGAAACATACAAAATACCTGATTGTCAATTTCTCTTCACAACTGGTGTATGACCATTGACTGAAGAACATAGACATGATTCTACTCACATATGAAAACAAGTATGAATTTCGAAGGAGACATTTGGAAATCGTCGAACACAATAAATACAAAAAATATTGCAGTCTCGGTTTGATTGAGACTGTTCACGAACGGTAGTGAAAGGTACTTGCTACCGTTCACGCCCTCTTGCCCAGTGTTGAGCAGAACTCAATATTTAAAATGCCAATAGTACATAAATTGGAACCATCCCGAAGATCGTATGTATCTGACGATGAACATGGAACATTCACTGCGGTATTTTCACACCGTTCCATGGCCAGCGGCGTATGGTCCAAGTTTCTAACAAAACGCGTTGCCCTAAACGAGGAAACAATGGGCGAAATAAACAAAATAAGATTTAGCTGGAAACAGAGATTATGAAGCCTGCGTATCACAAGTAACAGTCAAAAGACTATAATCAGGCCATATTGTTTTTCATTCAAGGTCATACACTACATGCAATGAGTTGTGCAGAGAAATTGACAATCAGGTAATTTGTATGTTCCGCATGCCAATTCATTTTGAATGGTTCTCGAAAATATATTTATACCTATGATGATATGCGTTAAAAACGGGTAAATTTATTTCGTTAATCACCTATTATTATTGTAAACTGATAGCATCAATTTTCCGGGACATAAAGATAGTTTCCTTGATGAATAATTCAAATTGCATTTCTGAATGGCCTCGTCGATTTTGGTCGGGAATTTCAGATTGTAATTGTTCGAAATCAGATACATGAATACTTTAGCTGTTGTATGTATCTAGCCGATATTAATGACCTTACAGATATAACATGTGTGGAATTAACATGGACGTATATGCTGTATATCTAAAATGCAATAATACGCATAACATTTGTAAAGCGTAAAAGAGCATGATTTATCACAAAAAATGTGGTGTGGGAGTGTAATAACACCATTCAATATTTTCAATATTCCACTAGTGGTATAACATAACGTTAATGACGTCATGGACGTCACGTTAATGTACGTTTTCTGACGTAATGTGACGTTATAAGTTTTTAATGTAATAAATATGCGAGGCTCTTCTCATTCATTATTGAATTTATTAAACTCGTTAGCAAAAATGGTATAATGCTCGGCAAGAGCCTCGCATTATATCATTTTGCCAACTCGTTTAATAAATTCAATAATGAATGAGTACTCATATAAGACCCTATATATATCCAATCGAGATTCATTCTCAATACTGATAAGGTGGGAAGAAATGTGATCTACAAACGGTCCTTTTCCAGTAACCTTGGATTACTGAATCAGCTACTTAGCCTATCCAGATTAATACCAATATAATGTATAGCTTCCTGCGCTTTAAGTATATATATGAAACAATAGCGCCAAGGATATACCAATAGTAAACTTCTTTTCTGGATTGAAATCTCTCTATTAAATTTGGAGAAATATAAATCATTGACATGAGCAATTATTGGTTGATCCTTATATGGTTTTTGTTTATTCGTCTGAAAAACTTGAATGGTATAAACCACATATTTTCTGATGTTGAAAGGTTACCATTTCACTTGCTGAAATGACATTTTAGTAAACCAGTCTACTGAAATGTGTCATGTAGTCATTATTATTATATGTATATCAGCGACGAAACATTCACGATCCCCAGTAGTGGAGTTGATTGAGGCGTCGTGTTAGTGCTGGGGAAGGGCGGGATCGATCGGATTTCCTTTTTTTTTTAAATTTCATTATTATGTTTTTCAGTATTACTAACGGTAAGGTAGCAATCTTTCCTTTACAATTTTCACTTTGATAATGCAATCTTATAATTACACCCGGTAACAGTGAACAGTTTATATGTATTGTAATGCACGCGCTAACGCACACGTATCCCTTACATGTGAGCAATTGTTTTTCTGTGCTGATGTGTACTTCTAGCTCGTCGTGTTACAAGGGTGAATTGTAATCAATATAGTCCTTGAGCTGGCTGTAGACCCCCTCCCACAGGGGGAATTTTGTAGTGTATGATTTGTAATCAATATGTAAGGCATGTGAAGGAATTCGAACAGAAAGAACCGAGGTCGCCCACATTGATTGAAAATGCTTGGTAGGAAGAACTGATGGTAAAAAATCTCGAAGAATGGAAGAAAAAAAAGTCGTGGAGTGTTTATGTCTCCATGACAACATTTATGTTTTTCAATATTGTTTTAACACCCGTGACTTGATTTATTATTATGTTAACATTTTGCTTCTCGGCACCCATTTTACGCTTGCGTCAAATATTGCTTGTTTCAATTTTGATATCATAATTGAGGGATACATTATATAAAACAGAACACAAATGTATACGTATTGTATATACGTATTGTATATATGTATAAATTGTTGAAGACCACTTGTATTGTGTATAGACGTATAAATTGTTGATGATCTTGTTTGTTGTGTTTTACCTAATGCATTTTAAACGCCTGTTTTTTTTTGTGAGGTTGGGGTGGAGGTGTGGGCGGGCGGGGAGAGGCGTATGTTCTTTTTATGTGAATGCTGAATTTCCTTTTCAACTTATGTATTTACTTTTAATGTTTTTGGTAAACAGGTGAAGCAATGTAAGCGAGTGAATAAATAAATTCTTCATCTATAGAGGGTGACTCAGTTGGCATAGCCAATCATCATTCAGAATCGCTTAAACCATGTTTTCAGTCATAGAGCAGCATGTAAATATAAAACTGGATGTGATAGAACGAGATGACCGTTACATATTTGAAATGATACATGACCATTTGTAATAGGTCAATGTTGTGTTTTTAACTGTCAAAATGTGAAAACGGTTTGAACACTGAACATAATAAATACTGTACTGATAAGTGCAATCCTTTGGAAGCAACAAACACAACCAAGAGAATAAAGTAGTATACTCGGTTTATTGAGTCTGTTCATGTGAGGTAATGTCATCAGAAAAACCTTCTACAAAGCCACCCATATTGGGTTCATTTATGCCAAATGACCAGTAAATATAGCACTACTCATTCGTAGCACGGGAAGCCGCCACACTGCGCTAAACGAAAGATAGCGTAAATGTTAATAAATACTGATAAGTGCAATCCTTTGGAAGCAACAAACACAACCAAGAGAATAAAGTAGCATACTCGGTTTATTGAGTCTGTTCATGTGAGGTAATGTCATCAGAAAAACCTTCTACAAAGCCACCCATATTGGGTTCATTTATGCCAAATGACCAGTAAATATAGCACTACTCATTCGTAGCACGGGAAGTCGCCACACTGCGCTAAACGAAAGATAGCGTAAATGTTAATAAATACTGATAAGGGAGATCCTTTGGAAGCAACAAACACAATATAGAGACTCATTATTTAGTCTGTTCGTGAGAGGTAATGTATGAAGTAAAGCCTATCACGCCAAATAGCACTGGCTTAATCGATATTCTATTTCAAACCACCGATATTGAGCTCGTTGATCACAAAGGACAAGTAAAATAACACGACATATGCAATCTGTATATATGTTGAACATTTACTGAGAAGGATATTGAACAATGATACAAACTTAATTTGCGGAATATGATAAGGTTGATCTTGAAGAAAGTAGCATAAGCAAGTAATCATGTTTAGTTAGAACAAAAGCACATAATAAATGTAAATGCTTATTGCACGTATTATCAAACACCGTTTTCTTTTGATTTGTTTGTATAGAATAGGTTAAATCAAAGCTTAAAAAGAAATTGAAAATGGAACTTACCTTGCACCAGTGTCAGTGCAGGAGTTGCACTAGATGTTGGGTTCCTCTAGATGCGGAATACAGCGGTAACGCATCTTTATATATTAATTCATATGACAGATGTTTGGTATTGATAATTGGACAGTCATACCATATATGGTCCTAATTAGTTGATATACTTGATTAAATGTCATTAAATTGTCTTATTTCATTGTAATAAGTGACAGTTATTACTCTAAGCACTTGTTATTGACTTTGGAAAATACAGATGTTCTGGACAATCGAATGTTAGCTACAAGTTTCCCATATCAGCAGATTTACTTCATTGATATCATGAATATATGCAAATGTGATTAAGAGCAATGATATGAAACAGTGAGTCATGGTCAGTGTAGGAAACTGACATTTTGGCATGCACGTATGGATTTATATATTTAAGTCATGAATGTCTGTTGCAGCGCATGTAGAAATAATAAACTTGAGAAATGGGTTATGTTTGCTTATGTACCTTCAAAGTAAGGAACTGATTATCGTAATTACAAGTATCTCTTAAACGAAAAAAGTATTGAGACAATCCAACACAAGAATCCCGAGACCGAACGTTATTCGGTACGCACAGTTTATGATTAGATTTGGTCTTACCATTAAATAGTGAAAATGGATTCAAATGTGTCTTACAAGCGATCCCCTTTTCAGTATGTAGTGTCCTAACTCATCATGAGTGTTTATAAATGCATGTTTTGCGCCGCTACCTCATACTCTAGCACAACTGCAATATGTTTACACAGAGTTTGAGTACACGCTGCCTATACAAATGTCTCGCCTTGACGATATTATATAACAGCAACTTTAACTGTCAATAATAACATATTTACATTATTTATTTTTTAAATCATGACCCTAATACCGAGAATGATAATACTGTTTCACTGTAACATGCATTTTGCGTATCATATTGACTTAAATATATAAAATATGGTTTCACTGACTTAAAAGTTGTTGTTATATATATATGGAAGACAAAATACGTTTCTATATACTTTAATAATGATAATACTAAGACCGATTATAATGTGATGTTGACCATTTGAAAGCCATGAAGCAATTGCCACCGAGAGCTGTAGGTTCACTGTAGCATAACCAGGCAATTATGGTGATTGATGACTGGCTCGTCATTTTCCTGGTCTGGGAGTGTATAAGCATATTCGATTACATTACAGAAGTGTATACTGCATATCTAAAATGCACGATTTGGTAAACATAGAGGAGTATGATATTTGGTAAACATAGAGGAGTATGATATATTCCATCTAATTTAATTCTTAACACTGATAAGGCAGGAAGATATTTGGTGTGTAAACATCCCTAGTTGTGGACGCATTCAGGAAACTAGGAGTACTAAACCAGCTATGTAGCCTCTCCAGATCAATACCAATAGAATGTATAGGTTACTGCGCATTTAATATGTGTATGAAACAGTAACGTTCATGTTTTATTTTTAGAGTAGTAAACACTTTCCTGGATTGCCATATCTCTATTGAACACGAAGAAATAAACATATTTCACATGAGAGATTTTGATATCATATCGTTAATTATGGTATTTTCTCAGTGCAACACCTTCATTTATATAAGTGCTTAAATTACCAATCCATCGGGACTACCGCTACAATAAACGTTTAATAGCCCTTTCAAAATTGTGTTATTATAACCCTCAAGCACTGTTAAAATATCAACTGTCCTGCTCCAACTACCACAATCTGACGTATATGCCTATGTGATTTAGAAACTATTATTATAAATGAACTATACGACTTGTTAGGGAAGTATCAATATCCCTATTATTTACTGCCTCTTTAGTAATTTTAGTAAAAGTGGATATAAAAACTACTATACAGATGAATAAAAGGCAAGACATGACATCACAAACACAAAAGGGTTGGCAATAGGGCTACCGCAGTGGCAAAAAAGACCACTGGGATTTAAACCAAACCTCAGTCGTACCCTACTGTCATCCCAATAATGAGACAGTGTGAATAAATATATCCCCGCCAGGTTTATAATCACTTAAAATGAAGTAATATAAGTAAAACACAAATAATCATGTAGACGCCAGAGCAACAAAAGAAAAAAAACGTTAAGGGCACGACAATACAAGATTAAAGACAAAATCAAACGCAACCATCCTATAAGGATTTAGGTAGACGTCATCATAGGGTCCACAGTCTGTCCGGTCATCGCACAATCAAAGAGGAAATCAAATTGACGAACTGTAAATGGGCCAACTACTAAACATGCAGTGCATTTCAAAATAAAAGGGTCATAACCACTTTTGATAAACATTTTAAGGAAAATGAGATATAGGGTCCTATAGAAACCACAGCATCCGAACGCAATGGCATCGTAGGCACACTGAACTGCGGACCTACGATGCCATTGTCCTGCGGACCTACAATGCCATTGTACTGCGGACCTACGATGCCATTGTCCTGGGGACCTACGATGCCATTGTACTGCGGACCTACGATGCCATTGTCCTGCGGACCTACGATGCCATTTTCCTGCGGACATACGATGCCATTGTCCTGCGGACCTAAGATGACATTGTCCTGCGGACCTATGATGCCGTTGTCCTGCGGACCTACGATGCCACTGTACTGCGGACCTACGATGCCATTGTCCTGCGGACCTACGATGCCATTGTAGTTAAATTTTAATAAAGGCAGCATAGTTAAAGATATAGGTTCCTATAGAAATCACGGCATCCGAACGCAATGGCATCGTAGGTCCGCACTGTACTGCGGACCTACGATGCCATTATAGTTAAAGTTTAATAAAGGCAGCATACTGAAGTAATTATGACCAAGAACCCTACGAAGTTTGTAATTCACATCACTATAGAAGTCAGGATGTGATAGTCCTTGTCGCATAAGAGTTGTTAAATTACTTATATATTTTAAAAGTAGATCAGGATTACGATAATAAAATTGGGGAATGGTTTTCGAAGTTCACAGTAACGGTAGCCCTGCTGGGGTAACTTTTTAGTTATACAAATAATACGAATATTAAAGTCCTCAACACGACCACAAGAAAAACTCTATGAATTGAGAAACAAAGACCCCAAAAGAAGTAGCTCGGGAACATCCCCATTTAAATGGGGATAATTAACACTATACACATTTAAATGTCCTCTCTTGTCATATATTTTACTAATTATTTCGCCTTAATCAATAGAGAGATATAAATCAAGTTTAGATTAGTATCTGTGCTTTCCTCTTTGGTGGTAAGATGGCCGGATATAGTATCGCCCATTTGATGTTTATCTAAATCCTGAAAATGACTACCATTCTATATTTCTCTTTAATATTGTCTTATCGCACCCTTAACGGTTTCTTCTCTTGTTGCTCTGACTTCTTTTTATATTTATGAGCAATTTGGTAGTGTCTTTCTGGGATTTTTATGTTCATAATAAACACATGTATGAATTCTGTATGTTGGCACTGTCTTGAGTTTAGAGAATAGTGTGGCGGTATTTCTTTATTTACACCGTCTGGTTTGTTAGAGAATAGAATGTGACGGGATTTCTCTATTAACGCTGTCTGGTTTGTTAGGGCATATAATCAGTCTGCTTTGCTATGAATGATACTATGGTTAGAGCGAGGTTTGGCCCACACTAGAACCGGTTTTAAGCTCATGGTGGCGTTTGTACCACTGAGAATACCCCGGACTGATCATTGATGGCATCTGTTTTATGTTTTAAGTCTTTCATATTTGACATCCACTTTTCAGTATTTATTAGCATATCCAACAAGTCGATTAAAGCAACATTAAGTGAGTATCTTGCAGAAAGTAACTGTATCAAGAATTCATCTCAAAGCAAGTAATAGAAACAATATGTTTAGGTCGGAACAAAGGCTAAGAATGACTGCAAGTGCTAATTTAGCGTAAATTGCACGAATGTATACGTATTTTAAAAGCAGCTTACTTTGCGAAATATGAGTAAAGGAGTTGAAATAGATGTTAGGTTCCCCTAGACACTAAATACTGCGGTAACATGTATTCGTATAACAGGTGTGTTTTGTTGGTAATTGGACATTAATAACATTTATATTCGTAATTAGTTAATATTCTAGTACTTTATTACATGTCATTAAAAGGTCTAAATGTCATTATAATACGAGGTGGTTATGATTCATTTTGCGTTTTCTATTACGTTTGGAAAATGCAGATGTCTGAACAATTAAATAGTATCTCTTATCAGTATATTAACTGCATCAAATATCATTAAAATATGCAAATATCATTAAGAGAAGTGATATGAGACAGTGAGTCATCCTCAGTCTGTGAAACTGACCGTTTGGCATGCACGTATGGATTTTTTAGAATGTTTTCTTGGGAGAGGCTAGTTAACAGCCATATAGAGTACACAGAAAATGATGACGTCATTTTATGTACACATTTTCGCATTGCGCAAGCGAACACACAATATACTACAAAGGGATTTATGGGAGAGGCTAGTTAACAGCTATATGGAGTACCCAGAAAATGATGTCGTCATTTTGTATACATATTCTCGCATTGCGCAATCGAAGACACAATAGACTGCAAATGGGAGCAATTTGGTCTGGTATTCACGATTAATTCTAGAAGTAGACTCGATAACTGTTGTGATCCATGATCATATAGTGAAAGCAGTTTGTAGAATGTGCAATGTAATACAGATAATAGTATTTTATAAATTAGCCAATTTACATTGAAATTAGGCCACTCGAACGGTCGGTACATGGCCGATTCGGACCGTGGGCGATTCGGACCGCATTATAATTTCTTGATTTCTGTATTAACACATACTATTGTAATAACTCAGAGCTTACTACTTATGTTCCAAATAATTCTAAATTAGAACACAAACATAGTTTATTAGATTGTTTTTTATTTTGGCTGTTCTCTCTCTCTCTCTCTCTATATATTTACAATTACTATATTTTTTAAAAATTATCAATGTCCAAACGTGTGGAGTTGTCCAATTCAGGTCTAGATTAATATTTATTATGTTTATAATATTTAGGTGCAGATAGAAAACAGAAGTATGGAATGTGAGAAGCCTCCTTCTTGCTAGAACATATTCATAACTGTATATTTCAAAATGCATAGTGCTAAACATGTGAAACTTGATGTATACTGTTGGAAAATGTCCTTCTTATTCATAACCTATCATAAAACGCTTATGTTCTAAGGCCTCAATAAAATGGAATGACACCAAAACCCGTATTAATCATGCATTACTAAAGACAGTTAAATGTACTCAAGACTTTATTTTTTATAAAAGATGATCTTGAATGAGTGCATTTCGGTTCATATAAGACAAGAGCACCGCAGGCGGATGCAGAGTTTTGGCTGTGAAGAGTAAATCAGAGTAATCATTACAAGTTCATTAAGTAAGTCAAGGTCATTTAACGGTGACCTCCTTTTTATACGTCAGTGCATTACTAATCTAAGTATTTCTAGAAAGTTGAAAAGTTTATCTAATCATGCAGTGTCTGTTGACTAGAATGTCAGTTACGTAGGTCATTGGTATTGGTATTTTGTATTCACCAAAGTGTTAAGACGGTCCAATAGTTTCAAGACGATTGAAGACAGTATATATAAGATTATATAATATCTTAAGAAAATAACCAATTTCTCATCCGGTAGGACATAAATAAGTCAATGTATGTGATGTTGGTGAGACATGTGATTGGTGGGTTGTAGTAAATCTATATACATGTATAGGAAACATGAGATGTGTGGCTTAAAAAGGTTCGTGCGGATAAATACCATGAGTGACATCTTTGAAATGGTTGGTCTTTATAATAATGATAAGTGACGTACAAATAATGGGTGACATGTTTTGAAGCAATTGGTCTATATACATATAAAGGGTGACATGTTTTGAAGTGGTTGGTATATACATTTATGAAGGGTAACATGATTGGTTGGTGTATATACATATAACGGGTGACATGTTTTGAAGTGGTTGATCCATGAAGTGGTTGGTCTATTATACATATGCTGGGTGACATGTTTTGAAGTGGTTGGTTTTATAAACATATGATGGGTGACACGTTTTGAAGTGGTTGGTCTATATACATATGATAGGTGACATGTTTTGAAGTGGTTGGTCTATATACATATGAAGGGTAACATGTTTGAGGTGGTTGGTCTATATAATAATGATTGGAAACATGTTTTGTAGTGGTTGGTCTATATACATATGATGTGGGGTATGATTTGTAGTGGTTGGTCTATATGAATATGATGTGTGGTATGATTTGTAGTGGTTGGTCTATATGCATATGATGTGAGGTATGATTTGTAGTGGTTGGTCTATATGAATATGATGTGTGGTATGATTTGTAGTGGTTGGTCTATATGCATATGATGTGAGGTATGATTTGTAGTGGTTGGTCTATATGCATATGATGTGTGGTATGATTTGTAGTGGGTGGTCTATATGCATATGATGTGAGGTATGATTTGTAGTGGTTGGTCCATATGCATATGATGTGTGGTAGGATTTGTAGTGGTTGGTCTATATGCATATGATGTGTGGTATGATTTGTAGTGTTTGGTCTATATGCATATGATGTGTGGTATGATTTGTAGTATTTGGTCTATATGCATATGATGTGTGGTATGATTTGTAGTGTTTGGTCTATATGCATATGATGTGTGGTATGATTTATAGTGGTAGGTCTATATGCATATGATGTGTGGTATGATTTGTAGTGTTTGGTCTATATGCATATGATGTGTGGTATGATTTGTAGTGGTTGGTCTATATGCATATGATGTGTGGTATGATTTGTAGTGGTTGGTCTATATGCATATGATGTGTGGTATGATTTGTAGTGGTTGGTCTATATGCATATGTTGTGTGGTATGATTTGTAGTGTTTGGTCTATATGCATATGATGTGTGGTATGATTGGTAGTGGTTGGTCTATATGCATATGATGTGTGGTATGATTTGTAGTGGTTGGTCTATATGCATATGATGTGTGGTATGATTTGTAGTGGTTGGTCTATATGCATATGATGTGTGGTATGATTTGTAGTGGTTGGTCTATATGCATATGATGTGTGGTATGATTGGTAGTGGTTGGTCTATATACATATGATGTGTGGTATGATTGGTAGTGGTTGGTCTATATGCATATGATGTGTGGTATGATTGGTAGTGGTTGGTCTATATGCATATGATGTGTGGTATGATTTGTAATGGTTGGTCTATATGCATATGATATGTGGTACGATTGGTAGTGGTTGGTCTATATGCATATGATGTGAGGTATGATTTGTAGTGGTTGATCTATATGCATATGATGTGTGGTATGATTGGTATTGATTTGTCTATATGCATATGATGTGTGGTATGATTTGTAGTGGTTGGTCTATATGCATATGATGTGTGGTATGATTTGTAGTGTTTGGTCTATATACATATGATGTGTGGTATGATTGGTAGTGGTTGGTCTATATGCATATGATGTGTGGTATGATTGGTAGTGGTTGGTATATATGCATATGATGTATGGTATGATTGGTAGTGGTTGGTCTATATGCATATGATGTGTGGTATGATTTGTAGTGGTTGATCTATATGAATATGATGTGTGGTATGATTTGTAGTGGTTGGTCTATATGCATATGATGTGTGGTATGATTTGTAGTGTTTGGTCTATATGCATATGATGTGTGGTATGATTGGTAGTGGTTGGTCTATATGCATATGATGTGTGGTATGATTTGTAGTGGTTGGTCTATATGCATATGATGTGTGGTATGATTTGTAGTGTTTGGTCTATATGCATATGATGTGTGGTATGATTGGTAATGGTTGGTCTATATGCATATGATGTGTGGTATGATTTGTAGTGGTTGGTCTATATGCATATGATGTGTGGTATGATTGGTAGTGGTTGGTCTATATGCATATGATGTGAGGTATGATTTGTAGTGGTTGGTCTATATGCATATGATGTGTGGTATGATTTGTAGTGGTTGGTCTATATGCATATGATGTGAGGTATGATTTGTAGTTGTTGGTCTATATACATATGATGTGTGGTATAATTGGTAGTGTTTGGTCTATATGCATATGATGCGTGGTATGATTGGTAGTGTTTGGTCTATATGCATATGATGTGTGGTATGATTTGTAGTGGTTGGTCTATATGCATATGATGTGTGGTATGATTTGTAGTGTTTGGTCTATATGCATATGATGTGTGGTATGATTGGTAGTGTTTGGTCTATATGCATATGATGTGTGGTATGATTTGTAGTGTTTGGTCTATATGCATATGATGTGAGGTATGATTTGTAGTGGTTGGTCTATATGAATATGATGTGTGGTATGATTTGTAGTGGTTGGTCTATATACATATGATGTGTGGTATGATGTGTAGTGGTTGGTCTATATGAATATGATGTGTGGTATGATTTGTAGTGGTTGGTCTATATGCATATGATGTGAGGTATGATTTGTAGTGGTTGGTCTATATGAATATGATGTGTGGTATGATTTGTAGTGGTTGGTCTATATGCATATGATGTGTGGTATGATTTGTAGTGGGTGGTCTATATGCATATGATGTGAGGTATGATTTGTAGTGGTTGGTCCATATGCATATGATGTGTGGTATGATTTGTAGTGGTTGGTCTATATGCATATGATGTGTGGTATGATTTGTATTGTTTGGTCTATATGCATATGATGTGTGGTATGATTTGTAGTGGTTGGTCTATATGCATATGATGTGTGGTATGATTTGTAGTGGTTGGTCTATATGCATATGATGTGTGGTATGGTTTGTAGTGGTTGGTCTATATGCATATGATGTGTGGTATGATTTGTAGTGGTTGGTCTACATGCATATGTTGTGTGGTATGATTTGTAGTGTTTGGTCTATATGCATATGATGTGTGGTATGATTGGTAGTGGTTGGTCTATATGCATATGATGTGTGGTATGATTTGTAGTGGTTGGTCTATATACATATGATGTGTGGTATGATTTGTAGTGGTTGGTCTATATGCATATGATGTGTGGTATGATTTGTAGTGGTTGGTCTATATACATATGATGTGTGGTATGATTGGTAGTGGTTGGTCTATATGCATATGATGTGTAATATGATTGGTAGTGGTTGGTCTATATGCATATGATGTGTGGTATGATTTGTAGTGGTTGGTCTATACACATATGATATGTGGTACGATTGGTAGTGGTTGGTCTATATGTATATGATGTGAGGTATGATTTGTAGTGGTTGATCTATATGAATATGATGTGTGGTATGATTTGTAGTGGTTGGTCTATATGCATATGATGTGTGGTATGATTTGTAGTGTTTTGTCTGTATGCATATGATGTGTGGTATGATTGGTAGTGGTTGGTCTATATGCATATGATGTGTGGTATGATTTATAGTGGTTGGTCTATATGCATATGATGTGTGGTATGATTTGTAGTGTTTGGTCTATATGCATATGATGTGTGGTATGATTGGTAGTGGTTGGTCTTTATGCATATGATGTGTGGTATGATTTGTAGTGGTTGGTCTATATGCATATGATGTGTGGTATGATTGGTAGTGGTTGGTCTATATGCATATGATGTGAGGTATGATTTGTAGTGGTTGGTCTATATGCATATGATGTGTGGTATGATTTGTAGTGGTTGGTCTATATGCATATGATGTGAGGTACGATTTGTGATGGTTGGTCTATATACATATGATGTGTGGTATGATTTGTAGTGTTTGGTCTATATGCATATGATGTGTGGTATGATTGGTAGTGGTTGGTCTATATGCATATGATGTGTGGTATGATTGGTAGTGGTTGGTCTATATGCTAATGATGTATGGTATGATTGGTAGTGGTTGGTCTATATGCATATGATGTGTGGTATGATTGGTAGTGTTTGGTCTATATGCATATGATGTGTGGTATGATTGGTAGTGTTTTGTCTATATGCATATGATATGTGGTATGATTGGTAGTGTTTGGTCTATATGCATATGATGTGTGGTATGATTTGTAGTGGTTGGTCTGTATGCATATGATGTGTGGTATGATTTGTAGTGTTTGGTCTATATGCATATGATGTGTGGTATGATTTGTAGTGTTTGGTCTATATGCATATGATGTGTGGTATGATTTGTAGTGTTTGGTCTATATGCATATGATGTGTGGTATGATTTGTAGTGTTTGATCTATATGCATATGATGTGTGGTATGATTTGTAGTGGTTGGTCTATATGCATTTGATGTGTGGTATGATTGGTAGTGTTTGGTCTATATGCATATGATGTGTGGTATGATTTGTAGTGTTTGGTCTATATACATATGATGTTTGGTATGATTGTTAGTGGTTGGTCTATATGCATCTGATGTGTGGTATGATTTGTAGTGGTTGGTCTATATGCATATGATGTTTGGTATGATTTGTAGTGTTTGGTCTATATGCATATGATGTGTGGTATGATTTGTAGTGTTTGGTCTATATGCATATGATGTGTGGTATGATTTGTAGTGGTTGGTCTATATGCATATGATGTGTGGTATGATTTGTAGTGTTTGGTCTATATGCATATCATGTGTGGTATGATTTGTAGTGGTTGGTCTATATGCATATGATGTGTGGTATGATTTGTAGTGTTTGGTCTATATGCATATGATGTGTGGTATGATTTGTAGTGTTTGGTCTATATGCATATGATGTGTGGTATGATTGGTAGTGGTTGGTCTATATGCATATGATGTGTGGTATGATTTGTAGTGTTTGTTCTATATGCATATGATGTGTGGTATGATTTGTAGTGTTTGGTCTATATGCATATGATGTGTGGTATGATTGGCAGTGGTTGGTCTATATGCATATGCTGTGTGGTATGATTGGTAGTGGTTGGTCTATATGCATATGATGTGTGGTATTATTGGTAGTGATTGGTCTATATGCATATGATGTGTGGTATGATTGGTAGTGGTTGGTCTATATGCATATGATATGTGGTATGATTGGTAGTGGTTGGTCTATATGCATATGATGTGTGGTATGATTTGTAGTGGTTGGTCTATATGCATATGATGTGTGGTATGATTGGTAGTGGTTGGTCTATATGCATATGATGTGTGGTATGATTGGTAGTGGTTGGTCTATATGCATATGATGTGTGGTATGATTGGTAGTGTTTGGTCTATATGCATATGATGTGTGGTATGATTGGTAGTGTTTGGTCTATATGCATATGATGTGTGGTATGATTTGTAGTGTTTGGTCTATATGCATATGATGTGTGGTATGATTTGTAGTGGTTGGTCTATATGCATATGATTTGTGGTATGATTTGTAGTGGTTGGTCTATATGCATATGATGTCTGGTATGATTGGTAGTGGTTGGTCTATATGCATATGATGTGTGGTATGATTGGTAGTGGTTGGTCTATATGCATATGATGGTGTGGTATGATTGGTAGTGTTTGGTCTATATGCATATGATGTGTGGTATGATTGGTAGTGTTTGGTCTATATGCATATGATGTGTGGTATGATTTGTAGTGTTTGGTCTATATGCATATGATGTGTGGTATGATTTGTAGTGGTTGGTCTATATGCATATGATGTGTGGTATGATTTGTAGTGGTTGGTCTATATGAATATGATGTGTGGTATGATTGGTAGTGTTTGGTCTATATGCATATGATGTGTGGTATGATTTGTAGTGGTTGGTCTATATGCATATGATGTGTGGTATGATTTGTAGTGGTTGGTCTATATGCATATGATGTGTGGTATGATTGGTAGTGTTTGGTCTATATGCATATGATGTATGGTATGATTTGTAGTGGTTGGTCTATATGAATATGATGTGTGGTATGATTTGTAGTGGTTGGTCTATATGCATATGATGTGTGGTATGATTGGTAGTGGTTGGTCTATATGCATATGATGTGTGGTATGATTGGTAGTGGTTGGTCTATATGCATATGATGTGTGGTATGATTTGTAGTGGTTGGTCTATATGCATATGATGTGTGGTATGATTTGTAGTGTTTGGTCTATATGCATATGATGTGTGGTATGATTGGTAGTGGTTGGTCTATATAATAATGATGTGTGACATGTTATGAACGGGTTGATCTATATAAATGTGGATGTTAACATGTTTGTCTACCTTCCTTTCCATCCAACGTATCAATATGCAAGCCTTGAAAGCTTATGGATTGCAGGCATGTATCACATGAAATGGCATTAGCGCCTAAGTTGTAAACTGCAACTTAACATACTCGTTGAAGAATGAACATTGCCATAGTACTTACGTCACATGATGAGCACACACCGTATGCAGTACCTTGTCTGCATAATGTAGGCAAACTGAGGAAGATTATTTCACGCAACACTTAAGACACTGTGAATAAAACGCGGGACCTCAGGCAGGGAGCAGGGAGATTAAAAGGTTTGCCATGAATTCAGTTGTTAATAAGGAACAAAATATAAATTATGTGAAATATTACAAAATATGGTTACATGTGACATGATTTGAACAGGAGAGCATATCACGTATGGAATGCAAACGCAATGCAACCTCTAGGCTCAACCCCATGATCTCAAGTCATTGTCGGCTGATTTATCGGAACATGGCTGATTTGGACCAAACGTTAACGTAGAAGAAAATTGAATACTACTTAACATAATTTCATACCGTATAATGCAGTGATTATTTGATTTACAAACTTGCGTGAAGATGTATCAGAAGCGCATGTTAAAAAAACAAACTTTACACAAAAAAAAGAAGGTCCATCTCACATGTATGGCTTATACGTCTTATACTAAACAGATTATAACTATTTTATTTCTATAAGTACCTTAGGAATTCAAAATGTTGTATGCCAACAGGTACCAGGTAGGCCAGATTAACTCAATTTCCAAAAGAAGCATATTATAGTAATACTTTGACCACTCTAATACTGAGGAATTTTCTTGAAACAACATCTGATAAAACTTTTCTTGTCATGAATTTTAAGTCACATTCAATAAACAAGAGGCCCAAAAGAGCCTGTATCGCTCTACTTGCTATATGGAGTCTTTGATGGAGAACACAACAACAACACGCGCAACTATCGCTGAGCCCAATACTTATATTTAGTTATCGGTGGTACATTTTCAATTTCTTTTGTTTTCTTACTTAATTTTTTATTCGGTTGTTCCACTACTCCGGCCGATAAAAGGATCTGGGTATTGTTTAACCACTTATAGCATATGTTGTCTGCTTTTTAATTTAGTCTTTTGACTGTTACTTGTGATACGCAGGCTTCATAACCGCTGCTCCCAACTAAATTCCATTATGTTTATTTCGCTCTTCGGGGCATTTAATTTTATTAGATACTGGGACCATACGCCGTACGACATGGGGAAGCAAAGAACTCCTCCGCCGTATGCATGCCATCTTCGGGATGGTTAAAATTGTGTACTATTGATTTTATTAATATTGAGTTCTGCTCAACCCGGGGCTAGAGGGCGTGAGCGGTAGCTAGCATATTTCAATACCGCTCATGAACAGTTTCAATCAAACCGAGACTGCAATATTACGTATGTGTCGTGATCGGCCGTTTCCAAAGGTCCATTATCATACTCTTTTTTGGTACTGATCATTCCTGCCAAGTTTCACTGTAATCCAGCCAGGGGTTCAGGACAAATTGTCTAGATAACGTGTGTGTATATAAGGCCATAATTCATTCAACCAGAACACAGCGATGACAGGTGGAACTAGGCTTGGTACTCATCCTCCCTGCCAAAATTCGTTGAAATACGACCAGGAGTTCAGAAGAGACTAGTCTGGATAAAGTTTGTGTATAAAAACCTAAAATGTGATATAACTCCGCAGAAATCATTTAACCGGAACACGGCGATGACATGCACAACTGGGCCTTGAAATGATCATCCCTGAAAAGTTTCGCTGAAATCCGGCCAGGGGTTCAGGAAAACAAGAGGGCCAAAATGGCCCTAAATCGATAACATGAGGATCTTTGAAATGATGAAAAAATTGTCCTCGCGCAAATGCTGATTGAAGATGTGTTTAAGTCTTTCCTTATGTATGTAAAAACATGCAACATCTCTACATACAAACTTTGGACCCAGGGGTTGCAGCCATCACTGACCCCAGGGACTTCAAATGAGCAAACTTGATAACCAGGGGTTAGCGATCATTAATAATGAAAGAGAACAAGAGAGCCTATGGATGGCTAAAATGGCTCTTATATTTCTTATATCAAGGAGTTTCATCATTAAATTCCTTTCAGTACCTTTTTATAATTGCAAAACGCAACAACGACCACAACCAAAATTTAAACCCACAACTCCATGCTAACAATTTAAAAGAAGATGTTTTTAAGTTTTCCCTATATAAGTCTTTGTCAAACAGGCAAAATCTGTATATACAAAATTTAGGAAAAATAACAAAAGGAAAAATGCATCCAAACAGGAAACAATAATAAACATGAAGAGTTAAAAAAGAAAAGAAAAGAAGTTTACCTGCAGTGGTATTTGAACCCACCGCCCTAGCTTCCCAGTGTACAAGAAGTAATTCAAAGACTTTTCTATGGTGGCCATCTTGGATGTCACGTTAAACTTATTTTAACAAATTTGAAAAACATTCATCTAAGGATCATCCATGTGACGTTTGGTCAAAACTGACAAAGCTGTTTCTGAGAAGACGTTTTTTTAAGATTATTAGCTTTCCAGTGTACAAGAAGTAATTAAAATATTTTTCTATGGCGGGCATCTTGGATGTCGTGTTTACAAAACTGACCAAGCTGTTTCTGACAAGAATATATTTTTGGAAAAATGTAAGTCTTTGTAAAACATGTGACCCCAGGGTCACAATTGAACAAACTTGGTAAAGGACCATAAGATTATAGTAAATGCAAAATATTAAACCTTACACAACACAAAGAAATATAAAAAGATCGGACAGGGAAAGTAGCATTTAAGGAGGACAGTCAACCACAAAACACAGAAACAAATACGCAAACAGACAAACAAAAAGGCAAAAGTAATAATAAATGCGAACGACATCATAAACACAAAAGGGTTGACAATAGGGCTACCGCCCTGGAACGATCAGTGGCAAAGTAGGCCACAGGGTGTTTAAACCATTCCCAGGGAGCACCAAACCTCACACTTACCCTACTGTCATCCCATTAAAACAGGACAGTGTAAATAAAGAAATCTCCGCCATGATCTAATCTCTAACCAACAAGGAAGCATCAATAAGAATATAAGTAAAACACAAACATGCTCGTGTAAATATAATACAAAACAACAATAGCCTAGAAAGCCACAATGAAGGTACTCAATGACTTGGCAGAAGCCAGAGCAACAAGAGAATAAACCATTAAGGGCACGGCAAGAAAGATCATAGGCAAACATCAAACGCCACCGTCTCAATGGCCTTTAGGTAGCCGTCATGATAGGGTCCACAGCTTGTCTGGTCATCGTACAATTAAAGAAGAAAGCATAGTGGCGAACTGTAAAAGGGTCAACCACCAAGCATGCAGTACGTTGCAAAATGATAGGGTCATAACCTCTTTTGATAAACTTTTTAACAAGTTTAACAAAGTTAGTATAAAAGTGATCATGAACAAGAATCTTACGAAGTTTATAAATCACATCACCATAGAAAAGAGTATGATAATGGACCTTTGGAAACGGCCGAGCACGACACATGGAAGTCAGCTTGTGATAGTCCTTGTCGCAAAAGAGTCTTTAAGTTACTTTTATATTTGGAAAGATGATCAGGGTTACGATAATAAAATTTTGCAAAGGTTTTACGAAGTTTATGGTAACGGTAACAAGTCCTTCTGATTTAAATGATGATTATATTGTCACATTATGTAAGTACAATTAAATGTAAAAACACACAACTTGCTCGCAAGAGTTCATCACTAAATTAATATTACATAAGGCCCTACATTTTAACCTAAGGCGCCGTATTTCATGGTTCAGTAGTTTAATTAAACAAACTGGTCCGTGGTCCTCTTATATAGCAGGATCCACGATAACTGACTCATACAGAGACAGTAGCCGCACTGACTCCTACATAGTCTCAAGCAACGGTCTGACACATCCAACAGAGTCGAAAGCTAAATCTAATCTGTGTCTCATACAGAGACACAAGCTACACTCCCATATCCGACGGAGTCCAACGCTTGACCAATACTGTCTCCTACAGAGACTCAAGCTATACGGTCTCATACACAGACCCAAGATACACTGACTGTCCACCAGTCTAACAACACAATATATTCTAAACGGATCTTGGTTTATGGCCTGATCACTTTCAAACACAAAAGGTATGGCCAGTGTAGATATTTGAATCTACTCCGCTTTTGTTAAATGGTAATAAACGTGCAATTAAAATGGATCGAGATTCAGCTTTAGTCTGCTAAATGTTGAAAGCTTTAAGCGATAGAGAAACATGTATAATACGGTTTTGTAAGATACTCTGGCCTTTGTGTTTTAGTAAAACAATGAGATAATAACAGTATCATGAAGGCCATATTGTCACAATATTAACAATATGAGAAAGTCTGGTAAAGATCAAATAATAAATGAAGGTGCTAAAGTGTTCACAAGGCAGAAAATGGCAGTTTTTCAGAGAAAACAAGGGCCATAACTCTGGTGTTACTTACCCAATTTTGCTGGATGTCGAACTTGTCCAAGCTTTCATTGATATTAACAATCTTTGCAAATTTGTTAAAAATCAAATAATAAATGAAGGTTCTGGAGTGTTCACAAGGCAGAAAATGGCATTTTCCAGAAAAAATAAGGACCATAACTCTGGTGTTACTGATCCGATTTGGCTGGTTTCAAACTTATTCGAGCTTTCATTGATATTAACAATCTGTGAACGTGTGGTAAATATCAAATTATAAATGAATGTGCTAGAGTGTTTACAGAAAATGGCATTTTTTCAGAAAAATAAGCGCCATAACTCAGATCTTACTGATTCGATTGGACTGGTTTTCAAACATGTCAGAGCTTTCATAGATATTAACAATCTATGCGAGGTTGGTAAAGATCAAATAATAAATGAAGGTGCCAGAGTAATCACAAGGTCTAATATGACATTTTTTCAGCAAAACAAGGGCCATAAATCCGATGAAATTAATTCGATATGGCTGGTTTTTAAACTGATTCGAGCTGTCATTTATATAAAGACACTGACAAAGTTTCGTAAAGATCCAATTAAAAATGAAGGCCCTAGAGTGTTCACAAGGCAAATGTTAACTGACGGACATTTATTCTAACTGAACCCAGCATGTCTGCTTCTGTGTCTTTTTATTCAAATAGAGTGTTGGCATATCTAAGATAGTTTGTTAAAATGCTCAATGGTGCTGGTTATTGAGCAGGCTTTAAACAACCTATTAAGAACTCTGATGTCACACGTCCTTCAACTGCTAGGACGTCATTTTAAACGAAGTGAAACGTCAAAAAACATTCAAAAACAACAATTGCGATACTTTAAAAAGCATTAAGATGTTCAAACAAAAAGTTGAAATTTTCTTCGTTTGGTGTTGAGAGATGGGCATACAATGTAAGTTGTGTGATTTGTATTATGTTCAATCTCTCAACAATGTGAGTATGAAATGCATAAAAAGTCCATCTTGGATAAAAAAAAAAAAAAAATCCAGTTGGTTTATATCTGTGCGAGATCAAAACCTGGTATTTGGGACTTGAAACACATAGAAACATGCCTGCGGCCCTTGATGTCTATCGTCTTCAAGTAACCAAAACCAACCCATCAGGTATTGATCTGGGACAATATAAACCGGCTAGAAATATTATATTTTTTAAATAAAAACATTAAATACGATCATGCACTTACAACTTATTTTCCTCCTTTCTTTTATAAGCCGTATGTCCTTCATCCCCCCAATCTGTCCATGTCTGGAGTATGGTCTGCTGTTAAGTGTAGGCATATAAATAAATAATCGTTTGTTAAGTTGTAAAACAGAAATAAAATTATGTCGAGCTATATAGGCATCTTTTAAACAGTGATCAACTTTTCACAAAATAGCTTTAGTAGCAACAGAGCTTTATTTAAAGACAGTTAAGTTGTCTAATTTACATATGTTAAAACTAGGGAATATAGATAGAAAAATCAAACAGGAAAAGCAGCATTCAAGGACGACAGTCAACCACAAACACGCACAGAAACAAAGAACACATTTTAAAGATGTATAAAAGGCCAAATAAGACACCACAAACACAATAGGGCTACCGCCTTGGAAAGGTCAGTGGCAAAAAATGCCGCTGGGGGTTCAAACCAGGTTCTAGGGTGCACCAAACCTCACAATTACCCTACCGTCAACCCAATAAAACGGGACAATGTAAATAAAGAAATCCCCGCCATTCTCTAACCAACAAGGCAGTATTAATAGGCAATATAAGTAAAAAACAAAGATGATCGTGTTTATTTAAAATATAAAAAAAACATAGCCTAGAAAGCCACAAAGAATGTACTCATTGACTTGGCAGAAGCCAGCGCAACAAGAGAACACATCATTGTCACCGTCCTTTTGGGCTTTAGGTAGACGTCATCATAGGGTTCACGGCCTGTCCGGTCATCGAACAATTAAAGAGGAAAGCATAGTGGCGAACTGTATATGTGTCCACCACCACGCGTGCAGTGCGTTGCAAAATGAAAGGGTCATAAACTCTTTTGATAAACCTTTTAACAAGTTTAACAAAGATATTATGAAAGTGATCTACCGAGGATCTAACGAAGTTTGTAAATCACGTCACCATAGAAGTCTGGTTGTGATAGTCCTTGTCGCAGAAGAGTTCTTCAAGTACTTTTATATTTGGAAAGAAGATCAGGGTAACGATAATACAATTTTGCAAAAGGTTTTACAAAGTTTATGGTAACGGCAACCCTGATGGAGTAGCTTTTTAGATATACACATATTACGAATATTAAAGTCCTCAACTCGAGTACAAGCTCTAGAAAAACGAATAAGTTAAGACACATGGAACCCATAAGAAGCTGCTCGGGAAACATCCCCATCTAAATGGGTATAATTAACAATATCAAAATTAAAATCATCCCTCTTGTCATATATTTTGTTAATTATTTCACCATTTCAGTGGAGAGATGTAAATCAAGAAAAGAAGCGTTAGTATCCGAAATATTAGCTTTGTTATTTACTATATCAAGGTCAGAAACTATTTTGTTGTTGTTGAAAATAATATTTCTAACAAATTATTATTATATGATTACAGGACTTTCTGATTTTTTGAAATATGTAAGGATAGAATCAACTACATGTCATTGATTATCTCGAAAAATACTAGGTATGTCAATGAAATCAATACCTTTATTAAGATATAATGTTATTTTCAGAAAATGCCTGACGTGATCAGACTCCTTGTCAATATTAGACTCTGAGCTAGAAGCCCTCCCCCACATACAACAAGTTTCAAAATGAGACATGTGTGCCCTTTGAGCGTTGGGGCTTTAGTGAGTTTAAAGCTAAAGCCCAAACGCTCAGATGGCACACATGTCTCATTTTGAAGCTTATTGTATGTTCTTTCAGAGAATCATACCCTACAAAATTCCCACGGGGGGTGGGGGTGGGGGTAAGGGTTGGGGGAAAGTAGGGGGTCTACAGTAGCTCAAGGACTATATGGGGTCGGAGAACATGTCGTGAATAGCTTTGAATTATGGAAGCAGTGTTATACAAGGGATCTGTACGAATATGATTATATTTTCACTAAGAAGGCTGCAACTCCATCAATATCGTTTGGTATATTTTAAACACACGATTAGTTTTATTGATCTTCACGTTAAAACATTATTAAAGAGTATCTTCAAACAATATAGTACCTTGTTTGATCCATGAAAAATCGATGGGCCCTATTACTGCATGAACATCCAGTTAAATAAAACACAAGTTACAGCACAGCATTTACACTCAGGCCATGTTTAAATAAATTGAAATTCAATTGAACTGTTTAAATGCTATTTTTTAGAAAAGAGATTTTAAGTTGCTAACGACCAATATAAAAATAGTCAGGCAAAAATGATTGATAAATAATCAGGAAGATTTCTTTATGTATTTTTGTTTTATTACAGTTTTAAAAGTATCGACTGCATGTCATATACGTGAAAAGGATATACTAAACAAGATAAATTCATATCCTCTTAAACATAGATCTGTTTTTCGACATGCCGTTTCCTCCAGGGCACCCTTTCTATGCAAAAGAAGAAATGTATGTATATTACACATCTTAAATACTATATCACACATTTACTTCTTAGTAGTAGTTCCTTCATTATAACTGCCCTGAATCAATCTACATGGTGGTTTTATATTTTATTGAGTATATATAAATTATACACATATGAACTGGTCTCTCTGTGTTACATTTTCCTGAATATACATCTGTCACTATAACGTGTTTATGTGTATTACACCTTCCTGATGATATATGTGTCATTATAACTGGTATATCTGTGTTACACCTTCCTGATTTTGTAATAGTTGTATTATGGGCTGGAGGCCTAAATTACTGAATAATATGTTGTCAATGTGTTTTCTGGCGTTTAAAATGACATCTTAACGGCTGACGTACCTGACCTCAGAGGTATTTTATAGGGTTTTTTAAACCTCCACAATAACCAATCAGCAAGGAATATTTTAATAAAAAATGTTAGATCGTCAATTTAGCGTTATTGTAATCTTTGGCTTTCCTACAACGTCCTACAGGCATGGGTTGGAGATAATAAATAATCAGTAAAGGAATAGATACATCATCAACATTTAAAATATAAAACACATATATTACAAAGTACTAACGTTGTCAAAAATGTATCTCGCTTGAATGAATTGGGTATGTGTATGTAAACAGAAGAACCGGTGTAACTTAATTTAGTCTTTTGGCTGTTACTTGTGATACGCAGGCTTCATAACTGCTGCTCCCAACTAAATTCCATTTTGTTTATTTCGCTTTTTGGTGCATAGCATTTTGTTAGATACTGGGACCATACGCCGCTGGACATTGGAGAAGAAAATATATCTATGTCCACCGTCATATGCATTCCATCTTCGGGATGGTTAAACTTATGTACTATTGATTTTAGGAATATTGAGTTATGCTCAACCCGGGGCTAAAGGGCGTGAGCGGTAGCTAGCATATTTCACTACCGTTCATAAACAGTCTCAATCAAACCGAGACTGCAATATTTCGTATGTGTCGTGTTCGGCCGTTTCCAAAGGTCCACTATCATACTCTTTTTTGTAGTGAAATATCGTTTTATATATATAAACTAGATATGTGGCCATGGAACACGGAGGACCCCACCGAAAAAGGGCCGTGACTCATTTAGTCAACGGTCGAATTTGTCTCCGAATCGATATGCACATATTGACACCACATGCAAGCATATTTAAAATTTTCGATACGTACAATATACACGGAACTACTTTAAAAACGCAACAGGGAAACGTATATAATAAATGTTTTTCTTGTCTGGCCATTCAGGTTGTAAATAATACATA
This sequence comes from Cyrtodaria siliqua, assembly GCA_037043455.1. NCBI lineage: Eukaryota > Metazoa > Mollusca > Bivalvia > Adapedonta > Hiatellidae > Cyrtodaria > Cyrtodaria siliqua. Next base: position 75,124 of record JAWPHD010006330.1, read on the forward strand.
AATGTTATCATTTTCCTCTAAGTAAATGTGAGTGAAGTTGCTACATGTATCACTAACATATTTTGTAGTCTGTTTTTGATCTGATGTATAATATATTTGTAAATCGTGTATTTCTTTGTGTCACAGTGTAGGTCTGACCATACAAATGGTTAGTTTGCTGTTCGCATACATACCAGCGAAAAAAGGTTATAACCGAAACCTAAATGGACAATTGCGTGTTGGTTTAAACACTATTTTATTCACAATTTATACAGTTTGTGTTATATAGACATACAAATATATAATAGTTAACAGTGAATTAGGATCAAGAAGAAAGCAAAACGCTTGTATATATATGTCTCCTTGATCATGGCACAACAAGTTTACATTATTCGTGTTAGCATAGTCATAACATGAAATCAAATGGCTAGTTAAGTGTTTAATATATAATTACAAGAAATATTGAAATGTAAGGTGAGAGAGAGAGAGAGAGAGAGAGAGAGAGAGAGAGAGAGAGTGTGTATGTGTATTGTTATAGCGGCAGATTCAGCTTGCAGGGAGCATGATAGCGATTTTTTCAGATTGGCAAATTTAATTTTCTCAAAGTCCTAAAGTTAAGTGTATGCAATTTACAGGAACTGTTTCGTATTGGGTACATATTGTTGGACTATTTTGAAAACTTGTGTGTTTACGTCTGGAGAAAGTGTTTCATCACCAAAAAGTAAGGTGTCTAGTGTTATTTCGTCGATCAAGTACAGCAACTCATTATTCATTACTATTCTCTGGGAAGTATATAGTGGACAGTGCAATAGGAAATGATTCGTGTCTTCTAAGGATCTACATACACATAGTGGAATTAAAATTCACACTGGCGTTCATTAAGTGCAGTGTGTCGGCTGTAAAAAATCTCCCCTGTTATTTTTACTGGTCCTTTGGGACCAGCGAGCCCAAAATAGGTGGCTTTGAAGTAGAATACCGCTTTAGGGGGCGTGAGAGGTGTTGCTTCTTTCATTACTTCTCATGAACAGACTCAATAAAACCGAGTCTGCTGCTTTATTCTCTTAATTGTGTTTGGTGCTCCCAAATGATTACTTTTATCAGTATTTATTTCTACAATGTTTTTTGAAAATAAATGCTGACTTAAGCTGCTGCAGTGAGTGCGAAGGCGTGTATGGAGAATGTGGGCCTTTCGATTACCAGTAAATTAGTACTGTGGAACAGTAGTCCTATAACTATCCAATCTAGATTTGAAAACACTAATAGACTCGGAATTTCTCGCCGATGGTGGAAGTTCGTTCCATTCACGGATTGTAGATTGGAGAAAAGAACTGGCGTAAAGTTGTGAATTTCAGTGGACTATTTTTGCGTTTCCAGCGTTTCTAAAATTGTAATTAACGAGGTTTCCAACGTTATCTGGGACAAGGGATGACAAAAAGGCAGGAGTTAATTTTGCCTTCATTTTATAATATAATATAAGCCTGTGCTTTCGTCTTCTAGCTTTCAAAGATTCCTATCCCGTTTCGCGGTTAAGGGCTACTAGGGATACAAGTTTGTTTGTTCTTGTCGCAATTCTGGCAGCCTCATATTCATTTGTTTTCTAATTCAAGCTCTTTCGCTTTAGTACAGTTGTCCCATACTACGTCGGCATATTCGGACGAATGAATGTAAAGTATATTTTTTCCAGAGATTTTCTGTCTAACTTAAATTTTAATGTTCTCATTACATTTACGCGTTGCCATGCCTTTTCTTTAGTAGCATCTTTGTGGTGATTCCATGTACCATTACTTGAAAGTGTAAGACCTAAATGTTTATGTAATTCGACTTCTGCAATAGTAACATTGTTCATCATTAGAGGAGGATGCACTAGTTTCTTTATTCTCCTGGAGATTAGGAGTGTTTCTGTTTTGTTGGGATTAAAATCTACCAACCATTTGTCCGCCCAATCATGTATTGTTAGTAGGTTATTATTTATTATGTTTGCAGCGATATTTGGAGAGTCAACTATAACGTAAAGACTTGTATCAACGGCAAATTATTTAATAGTTGAGTTAATATTTTCAACAATGTCATTAATGTAAACAAGAAACAACAGTGGTCCCAGTATAGGTCCCTGAGGCACTCCAGCATTTATGTTTACACTATCGGAGATTTCACCAGGTAGTATAACGCTTTGTTTGCGATTTTGAAGGTAGTCCGAAAACCACAGTAGAAGAGAGCCCGTTATACCAACTGCCTGTAATTTAAAAATCAATCCTTTATGCCAAACTCTATCAAAAGCTTGAGAAATATCACAAAAGATTGCTTGAATTTCTTTGCCATCATCAAGAGCTTTGCAGAACGTATTATATATATCAACTAATTGATTAACCGTGGAGTCTTTAGGAACGAAACCCGATTGGAGAGCAGTTATGACATGATTGAGAGAAAAAAATGAAAAAAAACATGTTTGTGGATATGTTTTTCCATAACTTTGTCTAATGTACTGAGGAGTGAAATAGGCCGATAGTTGGCTAAATCTGAGGGGTCATTTTTCTTTAGACCCGAACATACATAGGCTAACTACCACTGGGAAGGAATTTTGCTAATAGCCAGAGACCTATTAAAGATAGTTGATAATGGCGAAGCTAATTCGGAATGAATGAACGAATGAATGGTGTTTTATGGCACGTCGACACATAAATAGTCATATTGTGCGCAAAAACCGATGAATCATTAAAGAATGAAGTAGTAATTAAAAATAATGTAAACGTATACAGATAAAACTATCTACAAATAAGGGATGATATGGTAGCAATATAAACTATGTATATATATAAATCAACAAATTCCCGTCAACGAGCTTGCAAACAAGTTAATATATATAGGAAAATATTATACTGATTTGTAAACAAGGATTAAGATATCGGACAGGGAAAGCAGCATTCAAGGACGACAGTCAACCGCAAAACAAAAAAACAAACACTCAAACAGACAAACGAAAAGGCAAAAGTAATAAAAAATGCAAACGACATCACAATCACAAAAGGGTTGACAATAGGGCTTCCGCCTTGGAACGGTCAGTGGCAAGGTAGGCCACTGGGGGTTTAAACCGGTTCTAGGGTGCACCAAACCTCACACTTACCCTGTTTTCATCCCATTAAAACAGGACAGTGTAAATAAAGAAATCCCCGCCATGATCTAATCTCTAACCAACAAGGCAGCATCAATAGGCAATATAAGTAAACACAAATATGCTCGTGTAAATATAATACAAAAAAACAATAGCCTAGAATGCCACAATGACTTGGCAGAAGCCAGAGCAGTAAGAGAATACACCATTAAGGGCACGACAGGAAAGATCATGGACAAACATCAAACGCCACCGTCCCAATGGGCTTTAGGTAGGCGTCATCATAGGGTCCACAGCCTGTCCGGTCATCGTACAATTAAAGAGGAAAGCATAGTGGCGAACTGTAAAAGGGTCCACCACCAAGCATGCAGTAAGTTGCAAAATGATAGGGTCATAACCTCTTTTGATAAACATTTTAACAAGTTTAACAAAGATAGTATGAAAGTGATCATGACCAAGAATCTTACGAAGTTTATAAATCACATCACCATAGAAGTCAGGTTGTGATAGTCCTTGTCGCAGAAGAGTCCTTAAATTACATTTATATTTGGAAAGAAGATCAGGGTTACGATAATAAAATCTTGCAAAGGTTTTACGAAGTTTATGGTATCAGTAACCCTGACTGAGTAACTTTTTAGTTATACAAAGATTACGAATATTAAAGTCCTCAACTCGAGTAAAGTCTGATTTCTCCTGACCCTGGCTAGGACAACTTCCTCTCGACGAATGGGTCTACTAGAAGAACGCCATTCTCCGAGTAACGGTTTAATGGAATGGAGTTTATTGTTCACCGACAAGTCCAAAGCGGCTTGCCAAGAGTTACGAATATATGTGTTGATATTGTGGGGAATTTCTATAGGTAACTGTAAATAGCTGTTAGAAATAGATTTGTTTGCACAAAGAAATTGAGATTATTAGTTTTCTGTCAAAGGATGAGGCCCGTCCCATAAAGAGTGTATGATAATGTAGTAAACATTATAACCGTTTTGCCTTTTATGTGCACTTGTATATATGTTAAAACAATTATGTATAGATGGATTTTCTTAAAAGACCCGTGTTAACAATTAATATTTCTTGTATTTTTAGCACAATATACTCTATTATCAGTTACTTCTCTGCCATGTTTTAGTAAATCTCAAATGCAAGAAACGCATTGTCATCTGTCAATGTTTTTGATCACCTGAGCCGAAGGCTCAATGTGAAGTTTTGGAATCAGTCTTTGTCCGTCGTCCGTCCGTTTTCTGTCCGTCGTCGTCGTTATCTTTTGCTTCTGACGACTTTTTCTCAGAAACCGCTTGTCAGAATTAAACCAAATCTTATATGAATTCATTAAACTGGATTTTATAGTTGCACCAAACAGCTAAGGTCATTTGGCGACAATTTCCAGCTTTTTATTGGCGGAGGAAGACCCCAGGTGCAAACCCGGGCAAAAATGGGAGATAATTAAAAAAAGTAGTGACGCTAGAGTTATGGTTCCTATGAACTGCACTCCGTCTCATTGTCATAATCATTCACACGAACTTTAATCAAGCATACTTTTTGAGTTATGCCCCGGACAAAAAGTGTGACGCACGGACGCATAGACGCACACACGGACGGACGGGAAAAGCGGCGACTATATGCTCCCCCATAATAAACAATCTAGTGTTTTTAGTTACAATATATTTTATATCAAAAACTAAGGTAATAGTAAATGAAAAGAAAAAAACTGTGATGGGGCCTCAATATAATGTCTCTGTGGTAATCAGTCAGCGAGAAGTAAGCAGTTAAAAAGCACGCTATCCATGATTTTTCAACGACTAAATTCAGTTGGGAAATGTGTCTTTAATACGAAGACCAAATGGCCGAACGGCCTTCGGTTTTCGATAAAAACAGAGGTTCATAATTAGGATTAAAAGCTGTATCGAAAGTTGGATATGAAGGGTTTGATTGTAATTTAATGGTATACTGAAGGGCTAATTTGTCCCGTCTATGAGACAATGGTGGTTCATTAGCTTCAACATATAGACTTTCGGCTGGTGATGTACGAAAGGCTCCTAAGACGTGTCGTAATCCTTGATTATGTATAGGATCGAGCATCTGCAAGTACGACTTGCGAGTCGATCCATATACTATTGCGCCGTAGTCCAACTTGGATCTGATAAAAGATCTGTCAAGTCGCAAGAGGACTTTTCGATCTGCTCCCCAATTAATGTTTGCAACAACTTTAAGTAAGTTAAGAGCTTTAAGGCATTTGGCCTTCAAGTATTTAAGGTGTGGAATAAACGTTAATTTACGGTCAAAAATAAGACCTAGGAATTTTGTCTCATCCACTACTAGTAAAGGTGAACCGCCCAGTGTTAGATGAGGGTCTTCGTGATGTTTGCGTAGTTGACAAAAGTGCATACAATTGGTTTTAGAATTAGAAAATTTAAAACCATTTTCATCAGACCAGGTCCGAAGTTTATTAAGACATTGTTGTAATTGTCTCTCAATAGTATTCATATTTTTTGCACGATAACATATAACAAAGTCGTCAATCCACACCTGGATTGATGCATTTTACTATACTGTTAATATTTATATAAAAAAGCGTGACAGAGAGTATGCTGCCCTGTGGAACACCCATCTCCTGCTCATGAATATCAGAGAGGGATGAACCCATTCGGACACGAAACTGTCTATCATCTAAGAATGTCTCTATAAAAATGGGTAATAGGCCTCTAAGACCAAGGTCATGAAGATCATTCATAATACCGTACTTCCATGCAGTATCATAAGCTTTCTCCAAGTCAAAACATTCTGCGACTAGATGTTCTTTAAGTACTCTGTTGTTAATATTATATCGCCCTACTGCCTTGCCTAGCTTTAAGGTTTGCAAAACAGATTTGACTTCAATCGGTGTTATGTTATTCCTGCTTAGCGTTGGCCTTCTAGGATCAAAATCAAAAACTGGAAGTGGCTTGTTAATGTCATTCAAATTAAAAAATATTTAATAAATTCGCCTTGTCTTTGTTGTCTGTGTATGTATTATCATTATGATTTAACGGAGGAATAGATGATGAACGATTGTTTGGACTTATAAAAATAGTTCAATGTTTTCCACCAATCAGAAGGAGAAACTATGTTTGAATGTAATTTGTCAGCTAGTTTTACGAAGTTATTATCTCTTGCATTTCGTATCATAGTTGTAATTTCGTTTCTAATTCGTCTGTATTCTTCCCAGTGTCCCTCGTTATTCGTTCGATTGGCTTTGTTATATAGTTTCTTCCGTTTTCTCATTGCTTTTCGAATATCATTATGTAACCAATGTGGATCTGAAGGTCTAACAGTGATATTTTTTTCGGAATCGTTTCATCAGCTGGATTAAGTATTTTATTAGATATATTGTCTAGGTATGTCAATGTCGGTATGAAAACAGTTAACGTCTGCTGCATTTCGTCTAAGAGATTCGCAGTCGCCTCTGTCATATTGCCATAATGTACGTTTGTATGCATTATATTTCGGTTTGGAGTATTTATAACAACAGAAAATAGGGCAATGATATCTTACGTTTTGATTTAAAAAGGGTTCTCCGACGCCACATACAGTAACGTTTCCCGGGTTTGAGAGTAGCAGTTAGTCGATTATTGAGTTTGAATGTTCAGTAAAATGTGTTGGTTCTCTTATAGGTTGAGTAAGGTTATATTGATTTGATATGTCTATTGTTTTATTTGCGGATTGCGGTTTATTCATATCAAATATCATCGGTTGATGTAGTAGCACTTAACCATGTTTCGGTAAATGTAAGTAAATCAAAATGACTCAACTCAGCATACAGAATATCTCTTTTATGCAGAAAACTTTGAACATTATAGTGAACTATCGATAAGTGTTGTCTGAATTCATCAGTATTGGGAATATATGTGTCGGGTCCTGGATTAAGTTCAATATCGCCAGATTTGAATAGTATAAACGCCATCGAAGTAACCAATTCGAAAATGTTTAGGCATTTGGGACCCTTAACTCTTGATTGTACAGGGGTAAATAAACCTATTCTCACCCTATATAGGGCAGTTCAATTGACATTTAAGTTATTCTACTGTCAGGAAGAGTATAGGGTGAGATGCTGCTGGGAAGCACACACGTTGGAACGTAGAACAGTACTAATGAAAGGAAATATAGAACATAAGAAGTAGTCAGCTTGACTAAGAGTCTATAATTATGGAATAGGAATATGAAGAAGAAAATACATAGTCATTACAAAATATGTAAATAGAAGTTCAAGGATGCATATTACGTTAGTCAACCTTAGATATTCGTTTCATTGCCACATGAGTAAACAACAACTGGTGACACTCATAGATTGGTCCACTCACTAGAAAGTGAAGCGTCCTCAGACATTTATACTATACTGCAAGATATAAGTTATTAGGAGGTAAATACAACATAATAATAACGACACAAAAAGAACATTAAATATTTAAATGATGCATAAATAGTGAACAATCAGAGGGAAATACTTTCATGAATTAGTTCAGAACTGACTTGATAAAAAATAATAGCATCATAATCGTAAGATACGAAGTCAAATAGAATTTACAGTAAAGAGAGATAAAAATATCGGACAGGGAAAGCAGAGTTCAAGGACGATAGTCAACCACAAAACATAAAAACAAACACGGAAACAGACAATCGAGAAGGCAAAAGTAATAAAAAATGCAAACGACATCACAAACACAAAAGGGTTGACATTAGGGCTACCGCCTTGGAACGGTCAGTGGCAACAATTAATGTAATTGTTGCCACAGTAATTGTTTACTACAGTAAGGCTACTAATTAAATCGGGATCAGTGCATTAATCCCGTTAGTTATATTTGATCCAAGTGAGACTACCGATTTTTTTGATACTTCGTTTTTCCAGCGTCATGTGTCCTATTTAATATATAACATAAGACTGACACCGGGCCCCATGGCTCCGTTTGAACAACGTACAAGCTTTTTCAATCCAAACCATGGGTCCCCGCAGGAGTCTGCGTTAAATCATATCATAAAATAAAACGAGAAAACGTAATACAAAAATATCACGCACACACTATGTCGACTCGCACAACATAATTATTATCTTGAATCAATAATGCATATCAATTTAATATATTACACAAGACTGACAACGGGCCCCGTGTCTCAGTTAGAACGACATACAAGCTTTTTCAACCCAAACCACGGGTCCCCGCAGGAGTCCGTGTTAAATCATATGATAAATAAAACGAGAAAACGTAATACAAAAACATCACGCACACACTATGGCGACTCGCACAATATAATTATTATATCGAATTTATAAAGCACATTAATTTAATTATTACACAAGACTGACAACGGGATCCGTGGCTCCGTTTGAACAACACACAATATTTTTCAAGCCAAACCATGGAGAACCCGCAGCAGTCTGTGTTAAAGCATATCATAAGATATAACAAGAGAACGCAATACAAAACATATCACGCACACACTATGTCGACCCGCACAACAAACAATCATAAGTAATGATAAGCAAGTAAATAATTATTCAATTTACACTTATAAATTTGATGAGAAACAGTAGTAAAACAATAGTTTTTATCGTAATTACCAGTGTGTACTGGGAACTAATAATGCATACTAATTTAATATATTATACAAGACCCTGTCCGATCTTTTTATATTTCTTTATAACGGGCCCCATTGTTCAGTTTGAACAACATACAAGCTTTTTCAACCCAAACCATGGAGTCCCCGCAGGAGTCAGTGTTAAATCCGTGAATTAATAAAAGATTATTAGTTTACTGGTTAAATCATATCATAAAACAAAACAAGAACATGTCGCCAGTCATCTAACGGTAACCTACAAACATCGCCTTCGATTATTATAAGGTAGTCATCGAGCATCACATTGCTGTAGATAAAGACAAACAATAATACTTTAAAGGCACACTTACTCATCAGCACAAAGCATGAGTGGTCCTTTCTACCGATATGCAGTATTTCACTGTATAATAAAATATGTTTAGTTGGTTGTATGTCAACTATAGAAATTGATTCTTACTGAGCAAAATAGATAGAGGTCACGGAGACGGGCTCAAGCGACCGGGACAGTCCCTACCTACAAGAACCCGCCTCCGCAACCGTGGTCAATAGGTTTTATAGTGTTAAACATTGGCCCTAATTTGTTTGTATACGTTAATATTCATTAATACATACAAACATGCACACATAAAGACATGCATTCATACAAATCATATGATTTATTTACATTTTTAAGACCATCCAAAAATAACAAGTAGGTCCCATAATAGTGTGCTTAACTAACTTAGGTGTCTAGACACATATGGAAATCACACCTTTGGACGGAAAACTTCTAAGTCGCTACTATTTTGTATGCGTACCGTCCGTTCATTCGCGTCCTTCACATAGATGTTGCCGTCAAATGACCATGTGCTCTAGATGCCGCTGTCTATGTTCTTTCATAGATGACGGCACTCAAATGCAAGAGACATCCGATTTCTTGTCAAGTCTTCATTTAGGTAGACATTATTTTTTTTCTCTCGCAGAATCTTTCTCCCCGTCAAAGGCGCGGTACGGGTACGATAGGATGTAAGTTTAATTTAACAATTATATCCCTCGGTCGCGCTTTTTTGGCGTCTGGCTTGCCTACACGATGGACACGATCGATGTTCGCTATACTAATTCTAACATTGGCCTGCGCGGCAACCTTCATAACGATTGACTCGGTGTCTGCATTGGCACTTTCTGCGAAGTTTCCAATTCGAACGCACGACCTCCGACTATATTGTTCAATGTCGTCGTGTTTTTCTTGCAGGTCAATAAGCTGCTTGTGAAGCTCGTCATTTGCAGACTTAAGACCGCTTACCTCTGCTGTGAGGTGAGCGGTTTTTAAAGCAAATTCCGCAACAACTAGATTGGTAATATCCATATGAAGAAGCTCTTTCATTTTAGTGGCTATTCTAGTAATTTCACTATCAGGTAGATGTGAGAATGCTGCCGAATGCAGTTGAGAGTCATCTCCAAAAGATAAATTACTCATCATGGTTTTATCAGTGTCGACGTCAACGTCGGCGTCACCTATGTCCTCGGCATCACACCACAGTTCGATACCCGATAACGATTCAGTATCAGATTGGCGTATATTTTTTCCGACGTTTTGCGAGAACGGTAATGGAGAAGATTTTTTCCGTTTGACCTGTTTTTTAGTAGAAGTTAAGTGGGTGCCTTTAAGCTGCTCATGTGTACTGAATTCGAGTGTTTTCAATGATGTTGTATGAAGAGAGCCTGATGGAGATTTGTTTACTTTTCGGCAATATTCTGTTATCTGCCCCGCTGGCAATTTAGTTCTACTGGATTTTTGTCAATGTGAACAACACAAAAAAATACAACTCAACGGGTGGTGAGTAAAATCTTATTTTTGGGATTGGTCATATGTTTTGTTGATTATTTTCAGTAAACTTTGTTAAATATAATTCATACGTTATAGAAACAGCCTGTAAAAAGTCCAGAAATATAAGCTTACCCAAGCTTTAACAATAAACCAGGTTTGTTACAATTTAATCTATGTAAGTGGCCACTATCTGTTTAGAGTGATATTATAGTGAGCTAGAACTTTTTTCGAGAGAGATCAATCAAAATCAATCACTTATTTACTACTGGTTAAGGTCTTGCATGCTCTTTATTAATTAATATCCTACTAAACTATTTCTCATTACTTTTCATAACTCCTTGAACTAAAACTGACAGTGTCTGTGGAATCGTTTGTTTACTTATTTGGCTGCCATATTTGTGGAACAGCTGATTACACATTATATTGTATTGTGGTTTCCCACATTTTATGATTTCATTCATGGATTTTGGTCGTAGTAAACAGTTGTAGTATATCATTGGTCCAAATTCTGACATCACTAGGTCATTTGCATACTCTATACTACGTTGTTGTCTGATTGGTCGGTTTCGGAGGTTTCTCGGTCAATATTGGAAAATAGTATTTAATTCTCATAACCTTTGACTGAAAGGTTGTCCTACTTATATGACAATTGCCTTGCAGGTTTTGATTTTCAGGTGAAGCAGATTTAATAATCTTGATTGTTCAGCTTTGATACACATTTTATTTCAGGGTTAATAGATAAATTAAAGTTAAAATAGCATACAGTCTGTAAGTACTTTGTACCCTAAGTTGGAAACAAGTTGGGTTGAAATTTTAACAGAAATTACCCACTTCTGAACATTGAACATTTTCAATACTTCAGAATTGCCTTGGTTATGATAGAAATTTATTGAAAAAACTTCAGTTGATTTTAACATTTAAATCTGAGCTCAGTGACAGGTTATTTGAAACACATATTGTAACTTTTGCATTAGACTGGAATCTGGTATTGGAGAACTTGATACTTATGACTTGAGTTTTGAGTTGGTTGAGATTACCCTCTGTTGAGTGACTCCTTAGTTGAGTGACCACTTAGTTGAGTGACCACTTAGTTTGATTGAAAATAGTTTTTTTTTTTTATTGTTGGTTATAATTTCGCGTCGTAATATATGGTACCATACTTACGCGGCGTCTTCTCTACCGGAGATAATTATTGAACTTGTGTTATATATAGACTGGTTTACTATTTATAGTTACAGGAATTAGATTTGTTTATTACATGACATTGCATGGACATTGCGTTTGATCATTACTGGTATTACTGGAATAACTGGTGTTACTGGTTATTGGTCTTATACGTGATTGATTGTTGAGTTAGTACAGTATTAAATTAATTAGTTACAGCACAAATTAGTGCAAAAGTGACTAGTGACTCATACTGATATATTCTTAGTGCATTAATGAACTATATATGAAATAGTATTATTGCATTAGTAAATTATCTACATTTAGTGGAAAAGTGACTTACTACTCCGGCCGATAAAAGACTCTGGGTATTGTTTAACCACTCATAGGATATGTTGTCTGCTTTTTATAAGTAGGCTTCATAGCCGCTGCTCCCAACTAAATTCCATTATGTTTATTTCGCTCTTCGGGGCATTTCATTTTATTAGATACTGGGACCAAACGCCGTACGACATGGGGAAAACATTAAAGAAGGATAGCTCCATGTCCACCGCCATATGCATTCCATCTTCGGGATGGTTTAATTTTTGTGCTGTTGATTTTATGAATATTGAGTTCTGCTCAACCCGGGGCTAGAGGGCGTGAGTGGTAGCTAGCATATTTCACTACCACTCATGAACAGTCTCAATCAAACCGAGACTGCAATATTTCGTATGTGTCGTGCTCGGCCGTTTCCAAAGGTCCATTATCATACTCTTTTTTACAGAGTATATATTCATTGTAATATTGATTTAGTGAGTTGTAAAATATTTCCCTGGTAATAGTTAACTGTGATAGTGACGTTTAAATAAATATAATAGTTAACTGCGATAGTGACGTTTAAATAAATATAATAGTTAACTGCGAAAGTGACGTTGGAAACATTTCCTCAGAAATTATTGTGCAGGTAACGTTAGTGACACTTTAACGTTATATTGAAACATTCACAAGTTAAGTAGTGATTATTGTGTTCATTATTAATTCAAGATGTCACACGACGGAAAAAGTACAAAACCGAAGGGGGCTGAAGGAGGAGAGCCACCCAAAGGCAAAATAACAGAGCAGGATATGAAGTTGCTCGAGATGCTTAAACATCTGAAAGTTCAACCAACAAAATTAGATTCTGCGGAGGACTTGGAGCACTTTATGAAATAGTATGCGACGGCAGTGGACAAGGATACAGGGATCGCACCCAATTCGATGAATCCGTCTAAAATATCCATTTTTTATGGCGAGCCTGGAAAGGGGGAGGTAACTTTTCCCACCTGGGAATATGAGGTGAAATGCCTCATTGGTCATCAGACTGAAGACCAGATTCTACAGGGAATCAGGAGATCTTGTAAAGGCGAGGCCGCAAATATATTGCGCAGGATGGGGTTCAGCGCAACCCTTAGTGATACTCTATGGTGGACACTGAAGAAACAATATTTTATGCATGTAGCCAAACCCCAAATGAAACCGTTGCCAGATATGCTGCGTGGGTAGAAGAGATTGTTGCGCAAGCTATAGAGCTCAAGGTTTTATCACCAGGACAGGACGCAATTCTCAAGAATGTTTATTTGAAGGTCTTCAGAACAACCTCAAGCAGATGGCTAATTAAAAAATTGATGTCATCAAGGATTATGACCTTTTCAAAATAGAACTTAGACAAATTGAAAGTTCACTACAACAACAACATATGTAATCTGGCGAACACGTAAAAAGTTATATATCCAAGACATTATCCGTTGGGCGCTATATGTAATCTTGTGGTATTTTACATGTACCATGCAGATCCCATACCTAACTCAGTCAAGAGTCAAACACGAGAACACTGTTCATGACTTCTATTCATATGAAGTTGTACGTTCATAACAATGGATATATGTATTGTACAGTCCGGAGAACTCGAAAGAAACGAATGAATCTGAAATTAACAAATAAAGTATTCAAAATACCCTGTTACAACTATTATAAATCAATTTATAATAATATTTAAAATATATACATATATATTATCATGAATCTATAAACATATACACATATAATAATAAAAAGTAAGTAATCACAGCTTAACATATTTCTCTTAGAATGATAAGATTTCTCTCTGTGCGTGGTGGATTTTATAACATAATAAAATAAGGCTTAATATCTTACTGATAAATACATAGATTTATATGACAATATTCAATTGTTTATACAAATAACAACTTACAATATTTGTGGAATAATATTCCTCTCTCCTGGTTCTCTGGCTGCTCTTTCACACTCATCTGGTGATGTTAGAAACGTGCTGAAATCCAAACCACCTGATAATCATGCAATTGTTAAACAGAAAAGTATGACAGATCTGTGGAACGTTCAAACCCGAAAACAACCGCCATATTTAAAAACACGACCAAAAACACATTCCAGAAATAAAACATTTTAAAAGCATCTCAAACCACGCGAAATACCAATCGACACACAGCACAGCATACTCACCTAATGCTGATTCCATTTCAATACAAATTAACAATTAGACTATTCATTAGACTATTCAAAAAATTGTAAATCTTTGAAACCGAAGAGAAAACATCCTCTCTCTGTGAAAGAATAAAATTGACTGCCAGGATGGACGCAAGCAACCAATGAGAACACTGTAATTTCCCGCCTAATAAATACAACTCACTCAGATCAAGGGGGACAACAACATCAAGAGAATGAAACCCAAAACTGACAAATTACTCTCCCTTGAAACCTATGAAAAGCAATAATTGTAATGAAATGATTGAAACAATATTAAAAGCATTTTTAACAAAAAAGACCCGGTTACATCCTCCCCCTCTTTGTAAAATGATGTCTCATCATTTCTGCTTGATGAAGTTTACCTGGAAGGATAAAACTGTAATATTATAAATACAATCAGTATTTATACTACTAAATGAAAAAATGTCTGTTATTCTTGACTCTGTAACTAACATAGACAAAATACAACAAATTTACAACTTCTCTCCCTTTTGTCTGATATTGTGTCCCTACAATAAATTATGAGAAATTATATCTGAAAAAAAAACAACAATATCGGTATAACCATGTTTGTGCTTTAAATGAATAAAACACACTAAAACATATCAGTTCTAAACTGTACTTACTATTATGTGCTAACTACATCATAATTATATCTAGAAGTTTGTTCGCTATGTCCGGTGGAAATGTAATGTAGTATGCCAGACTTTAAGAGTCTGTTTACCGTGTTTATCCTTGTCGCTTCTTCTGTTACTAGTACCGCTTGATCAACTCGATAAGCTTCTAACCAAGCTGGCTGTTTTCTAGTCCCTTGAGGCCGTCTAACTGTTTCCTCTTGAACTCTTTGTTCTTCTTTATGGTCTTCTGTCTCTGCTTCAGCCTCTTCGTTTCTGATTTCTGTTTCCTTTCTTGCTGTTACTTCATTAAGTCCTCTTCTTTTCTCTTCTGCCTCTCCAAGTGTATTTTCTTCTAAGTGTGTTTCTGTTCTATGTTCTTCAGCTGGAAAATCAGTAACAGTTTCTGAAGTGTTAGAAACACTTGGTTTATGGACTATTATCTTTGGTCTAATTATAACCTCTGTTCTCTTTTCTTTCTCTATTTATGACACTATCTCTGGTGTAGTCTTTTCTCTTACTACAGGCAAATGGGCGTCCCCATGTTTATATATATCTGGTACATATGCTCCTGTGTCTTCTTCCTCATCTGAATCTGTATCTTCCGTGACGTCACCTGTTGCTTTATTCTCTGTTTCCTCTTTGTCCTTTTGTTCTAGTAAAATTTCACCATCTTGGTCTAGAGCTGCAGCTTCCTCTTTATCTTCGCTCGTGTTCAATCCAACTTCTTTCTCTGCATATTTTATGTCTTTTTCTTTGACAAGAATATCTTCCTCTACTTGATTTGGTTCCATGTTCTTAGGACCTAGTATTAACATATTATTCCTGTGTAGTGTCCTTGTTTTCCCTGCTTTTGATCTGACGATATACACTGGAATGTCAATATTCGGCTGCGCTATAACTTCGTATTCGTCATTTCTTTATTTACACTGTCCTGTTTTAATGGGATGACAGTAGGGTAAGTGTGAGGTTTGGTGCACCCTAGAACCGGTTTAAACCCCCAGTGGCCTACTTTCCCACTGACCGTTCCAAGGCGGTAGCCTTATTGTCAACCATTTTGTGTTTGTGATGTCGTTTGCATTTAATATTACTTTGGCCTTTTTGTTTGTCTGTTTGCGTGTTTGTTTTTGTGTTTTTTGGTTGACTGTCCTCCTTGAATGCTACTTTCCCTGTCGATTTTTTTATATTTATTTGTTCATATTTGTCAGCAAGCTTATGTTTACCATCAAATGCTAACTGTTTGACCAAGACTCGGTCTCCTATCTGTATGTTTGTCGCTTTAGCCTTTTTGTCGAAATGTTCCTTCTGTTTATCTCGCGACTTGACTGTATGTTCGTTGACAAGGTTTCTGGCCATCTTTAACTTTTCCTTGAGCTGTGTCAAATATTCTGATGTTGTCTGTTCTGTAGCGTCCTCTTTTGTTGCCCAAACACAGTATCTATGGGCAATTTAGGAGTTCAACCGAACATGTTTTGTAGTTTCGAGCTTGGTACAGTTATATGCATATGTGAGAGGAGATAGATACTTCTTCCAGTCTGACTTCTGTGAAGGATCTAATGTGCCAAGCATACTCAAAAGTGTGCGATTAAACCGTTCTGTGGTGCCGTTGCCACTAGGGTGATATGGGGTGGTTCTAGATTTTTCTATCCCAAACAAGTCGCAAAGCTCTTTTATAACGGCAGATTCAAGGTTTGCGCCTTGGTCGCTATGAAGTTTCGTTGGTATCCAATAGAGTACTATCATGTTCTCATATAGCGCTTCAGCACTTGTTTTTGCTGTCTGGTTACGGGTTGGCACAGCTAATGCTAGTTTTGTAAAGTGATCTGTTATCACTAATACATTTGCTACTCCTCCTGTAGATGGTTCTAATGTGAGGTAATCCATACACACGAGTTCCAGTGGGTAACTTGTTACTATATTAACGAAAGGACTATTCATTAAGACTATTTAAAAAAATTGTAAATCTTTGAAACCGAAGAGAAAACCACCTCTCTCTGTGAAAGAATAAAATTGACTGCCAGGATGAACGCAAGCAACCAATGAGAACACAGTAATTTCCCGCCTAATGAAAACAACTCACTCAGATCATAGGAGAAAACAACATCAAGAGAATGAAACCCAAAACTGACAAATTACTCTCCCTTGAAACCTATGAAAAGCAATAATTGTAATGAAATGATTGAAACAATATTAAAAGCATTTTTAACAAAAACGACCCGGTTATATTAACATGCTCACTACACGGAATAAATCTAACTACCAGAACTAATCTGTCCCGGGCAGATGATAACAGGAGTATATATACAGAGCGATATATCGCCTTTACGCCCTTTCCATGCTACATAAAGGGAAGATATTCCAGGGAAGAGGGTTTTCTTCGGGGGAGAAAGCATTAGCAAAATGAGGCTTGGATTTTTTGGGGGTATGGTAGTGTCTTAACATGCTCACTACACGGAAAAAAGGTGAGGCAACTACCAGAACTAATATGTCCCGGGGCAGATAACAGGAGTATATATATACAGCGTTTTTTCGCTTTCCATGCTACATAAAGGGAAAATATTCCCGGGAAGAGGGTTTTCTTCGGGGGAGAATGCATTAGCAAAATGGGGCTTCCTCTTTTTGGGGGTAGGGCAGTATGTGAAGATGTACATCAAACGGAACAAAAGCTGAGATAACTACCAGAACTAATCTGCCACGGTGCAGATATCAGGAGTATATAGAGAGCGCTCTTTCGCTTTTACGCTCTTTCCATGCTACATAAAGGGAAGATATTCCCGGGAAGAGGGTTTTCTTCGGGGGAGAATGCATTTTATCAAAATGGGGCTTGGGTTTTCGGGGGAAGCGAAGTGTCTTAACATGCTCACCACACGGAATAAAGCTGATATAACTACCATAACTAATCTGCCCCGGGGCAGAAAACAGGAGTATACATACACAGCGATCTTCTACCTTAAGGGTCTTTGAATGTTTTTTTCTTAATTTCCAACAAAACATGAAGTACTGCTTGCAAAAAATCATGACCATGCACACACTTGCTTATGTTTGACATGCTATAATCTTACCTTCCGTGTTGCAGGGCAACTCAATGATGGGACACCATTTTACGATGAAGAAAGGACAGAACAGAAATCCTTTACACAGTTACGTCTCCTTCAATATCCATTATAGCATACATGCATGTTTATGAAAATGGTTCATGCCGCATATTTAAAGGTGAATAACAGCATCCCATGGTCACTATATAACACTATACTACACTATGTACACTCTGCTTCTTCACTTCCTCTTACTCCTGGAAGTCATCGTCAGATGACGTCCACTCCCAGTGGAATGCAGACTTTGCATATGGGTTGCTTTTCACTGGCTTTCGAATTAGCTTCCTCTTCGTGGTTTTCGTTCTCGGTCCGTCCCTTTTCTCCTCTACAAATCCTTTCGGTGCACACATTACATCTGTTTTACTTCTTGTCACCGATACATTTCCTTTTCCTTTTGCAGAACACTTCGCCACTTCAGATTGTCTTTCCGCAGGGAATGAGGGCGGAGTAGGTGAGAAGAGATCTGGTAAAAACAGGTCTTCCGCCACTAGAGTACAATAAGGATCGCTGGACAAACTGGTAGACGAGAACATCCGACTAATTTCCTTTTCAGTCAGGGGCTGATTTACAGGTACATACCCTGTCGAGGTTTTCCCTGCCAGGGGACTGCATCTGCTTACGGTCTTGGTTGAGGCATGGGCTGCAATGTTATCGGATCGGGCCCCACTGCCCCAAGAACCTCCTCCTCAGAAATGATTACTACTGGTGTTTGCACTTCCAACACATTCATGCCTGAATCGGATTCCATCTCTTACTCCGCATCCGTTATGGCTGGCAGGAGAGTCCACTCTTCCAGAGGGGTGTCTGTCGCGTTCATTGACCAGGCGTGGAATAATGGTATTCAGGTGGACCTTCCAAATTGTAAATGGACCGCAGCATATCGAAAAACTTGAAATATATGTTGCCTTTCACTTCCGCCCGCCACATAATCTCTGCCAAATGACCTTCAAATTGGGTTAGCTTTGTGCCAGACATGTTCTGCAAAATATAAATTACATTTTATTTATAATGTACATTATACACGTAAAATCATCATAAGTGTTATATGTATGAAGACCGATTTTTAAGTTCGTGATGTTAGTGCCGTGGATGGAGAAAGTTTATCTGGTGAGGCTCAGAAAACTGGGAAGGTCGAGGCTTGCCGAGACGTTCCTGTTTTCGTGCCGAGCCAGATAAACTTTCTCCATGCACGGCACTAACATTGTATTCGATTTATCCTGTGACCACAACAATTTCTTTGAACTTTTCCCTAAAAAATGATTTTGACAGTTCAAAATGTATTTGAAACGGTCCCGATGTCGCAAGATGCGCGGCGTAGGAATATTTACATATTTTGAGACCAGATTACATCTGATTTGTACGCGATAATAAATAAATCACTGAATTGGGAAGAAATAAAAGTCATGTAGCATATTTTTATTTTTTATTTCTGTGCGAAATTCAACAATAGAGCAAATCTTTCTTCAGGCTTCATATTTAGTAGAACAAAATAACATGTAATACCCGCAATACTTGAACTACTGGTACCATGTCCTCTGGTTTTCATTTTCAATCAACTTTGGACTTGTTTAGTTGTTAGAGCAAAATAACAAGGATCATTCATTTCATATACACATTTAAACTCGTGATGTTAACAGTTGCGCCACCAAACAGCGATTTCATAAGTAGCTGAGTGTCAAGATTTTGAGAGGAAATTTGCGAAGCGACTTCAGCCAACTGCCATTTTTGTATACCATTGATCTTGAGGGGATGAAACTGGAACCGTACGTGGGGCAATATAAAATGGATGTTCATGTTCCGAATATCCATGTGGGCGCTTAATAGCATACAGTTTGTACATGCGCACTGGATCACGAGATGGATAATCCCTATTTTCATAAGCGTTCGGTGTTACAGCACGCACATCTCTGGTGTTTTCGCCAGTACGGGTTTTTGTCTGGCGCTCTGTAACACAGTGTCTGAACGGAAGTGTACATTCCGGTATTGTAGTTTGCTGAATGGAATTGAATTGAATTGAATGTTGTTTAACGGCTCATCAACACAGTATAGGTTATTTAGAGCCGCCCCAGAGAGAGGGGAAGGATACATAGGAATCCAGGAACAGTGCCCTACTCTTATTATCGAATAGATTCCTATGGTTCTTTAACGTGCTCGGAGGATACACCGATACACGGGACCGCCCGGTTTACGTCCCCATCCGACGGACGAGGCTAAGGTAAAGTGTCGTGCCCAAGAACACCCCGACGGAACTCAGTGGCACCACGGAGGATTGAACACGGGGCCTACGGTTACAAATCCGCCGCGCTACCGACTGCGCCACGCCAGCCCCTTTGCTGAATCGAGAAACAACACTGCAGCATATGGAAGGTCCGTACATTTTGATCATTTTCTATCATTATATGAATAAATCATAATATAAACACTTGTCCTATGTTCGAACGAGAATAATTACTTAACAAATGAGTACTTGTAAAGGCTGACAGTGCAAAATCGAAGGAGATATTCGCTTATAAACATCGGAAAACTAGTGTAAACAAAAGATGGAGTTACTTTCATTTCACCTTATTTGTTATTTAATAACAACATACTACATGTAGCATCATTATCGTGCATTAGTTGTTATTATAGGTCTCGAATAAGTTCTTTTTTCTTGGAACAAAAGTAAAACTTTGAAGAATAGTGTGATTTTCGGCAGTGGGTACAGCTACAAATATGTACCGGTATTGTGAACCGAGGTTTTATTTACTGTACCGGTATTGCAGTTATTATCAGCATACGTCGAATGCATCAGTTAAATGGATATACAAGTCCTGCAAATTCTGCGTACTCTGAGTAGTCAATATAAAATAAAATCTGTTGATTAAAAAAAAAGTATGATAATGGACCTTTGGAAACGGCCGAGCACGACACATACGAAATATTGCAGTCTCGGTTTGATTGAGACTGTTCATGAGCGGTAGTGAAATGTGCTGGCTATCGCTCACGCCCTCTAGCCCCGGGTTGAGCAGAACTCAATATTAATAAAATCAACAGTACACAATTTTAACCATCCCAAAGATGGCATGCATACTGCGGTGGACATGGAGTTATATGCTTCCCCATGTCGTACGGCGTATGGTCAGTATCTAATAAAATTAAATGCCCCGAAGAGCGAAATAAAAATAATGGAATTTAGTTGGGAGTAAGTCTGTTTTTATGTTCACTTATTTTTTGAATAATTTTGATTTGCAGGACAACATCTTGGAATAATGTCTCTTTTTTGTAGTTGGATGAATCATTTGAGTTATCGGCGGTTGACGAATCTTTTTTGGAAGAAACTGTAAAGCACACAGTCATACAAGTGTGATGATTGCAGTTTCGTATCTAAATACAAAACCAGTCTCAACAAGACACATACAAAATATACAAAAACAAAGGAATGACGAAACGATTGACCCAGAACAAACACCCACGAACATCTGTGACCAATGTGGTAAAACATTTTCATCAAAAACTGGTTTGAAATATCCCGACAACCGAGTGCATAAAAAGAGTTTTAAACACACTGTGTGGTTTGTAGTCGTGGGTTCAGTACTGTTCTTTCTCATTATAAAGGGCATTTGGCATCCCATCATGAAGTTTTCAAATTAGTTTTTAAAACGTGTGGTGCAAAATATCAATATAAGAAAATCCTCGACGAGCATATGGCCAACCACCAAAACAGAGAAACTTTTGAATGTGACATTTGTGGCCAGTCATTCCAAGAAAGGACGCATTACGGTATCACATCAATGTAGTGCAAGACATGACGGCACTCTATACTCGTGCAGAATCTGCAACAAGGATTTAGCATGACGTACCACAACAAGACGTGCACTGTATAAATTACTACAGTGAAACAGTAGTATGGACAGCTTTTTTGTAAAATGATTTAATTCATCTTTATATATTTAGCCAGTTGTCTGTGTTCTCTTGTTCATTTCATTAAACATTACATGACAATCTTATATATTTATGATTTTCAAGTTTTTTAAAATTGAATTGTTGATAATGTATGGTTTTAGATCACATTAGCCAAAGGGTGATCTATTGGGCTCACTCTTTGTCCTTCGTCCGCCCGTCAGTCGTCAGGTCGTCTGTCCTTAGCCCGAGGTCACAGTGCGAGACTGGTGTAACTACATTATAAATGTACATGAAGTTACAACAGGTTTTCACTGAACCCTCGAGCCAATTTCTTCAAATGACTACTTCTCATAAACCGCCGGATGAATTGTGACCAAATTTGGTGTGAAGCATCCTTATATAAAGCACTCACAGGTTTGTGCAAATGTTGTCCCTGTGATCAAATACGGCCCTGCCCGGGGGCTTATCAGTTTAAATAAATCAATATTAATTTTTTTTTCTCCGACACAACGCATAGAGCTGACATTTTGCCTATAGCATTGTCTGATGTCTCTCTACAAAGTTTGTTCAAATGATGACTATGGAGTCATAAATGGCCGGACCGCAGGGATCGCATATTTTACATAGAGTTTTATAGGGAATAATTTCTCAATTATTCTCCGAAACTATAAGACATAGGTAATAAATGACCGGCTTCGGGGTGAGGGGTCACATGATCTATAGGGAAACACTTTAAAAATATTATTCTCCGACACTCCAGGAAATAGAGCTCTGATATTTTGCATGTAGCATTGCTATTTGGATCTATGTTGACCATAGGGTCATAAATAGCCGTATCTCGAGGGTCACGTGTTTTACATAGTTTTTCCATGTACACCCACGCACTCATGTGATCGTTTGGGGACCCATATTCCTTTTATTGTAAACACTAGAAACGGGGCCCGACTAAATAAATTAGAACAATTACGTTTCTCATTGTACAAATAACTGATAGGTGTATTTCTTTTTTTCTTTTCCTTTTTTCAAGAAATAAAAAATCGTCACATAATCGTCATATTAATTGTGTATATACGTTTTCCAATTTATAAACGTAAGTTTGTATTGTGATTAAAATCTGTGATTAACAATAAAAGTTTGGCAATATTTGAGTTTTATAGTTGGCTCATGTTTTTATGTTCATTTTTAACACCATGATAAGTGTACTGTTATTGTTTACATTAACACGTTAACACCGTCTTTATTGTTCATCAGATATGTTTATTCCAAGCCGAACATGTGATAATCGCATCTGTGATGCTTCCTCACTGGTCGGACTCCCCTGCCTGACATAGCGGGTTGGCTTATTTCTCCTCTCTTATGCTAACATGTTGCCCTCTTACCCCTCTCTTAAAGATCGAAAGCATGATTCCTGGAACAACAGTTAAAATTAAACAAAACATATATAAAAGTCGTTTACTTAAATGCTAGTTCCGTTTCTTCATTAAGTCTCCGCACTATTAAGGTTGCATACAATTATCTATGCAACCGGTATAAACCAGATCAGCGTTCGAGTAACTTGCAGGCAGATCAGATTTTACATTTGTCGATGTATTTATCAGTAATTTATTCAAAACATCCACATGTAGAGTCAGTTGACTAGTCCAAAATCAAAGGAGGAACAGCTTTTTATATAGCAGGCAAAGAGGTAAAACGCAGTGAATATACAGTTTAATCTAATGAAGGGGACAATGTATGATGAGAAGTACTGGTTTTACACAGGAGAGTGCGGGGTGGTCTGCCTACACCACGATTTTTTTTCCGTACATATCATTAAATGCGCTGAAATGACGATAAACCCCATTGAAATAAGAATTAAAACATTTCTTTTCAATGTTGCTTATACGTTATTGCCAGGAGCATATCAAACAATTGAATAAGCAAGGATCACGGCACGTCGGTGTAAACTTTGCCTCTGTAGCTTGCTTTTGAACAATTTGACAAAGAATGAACACATCAGTGCGAGTGTTAATTAGAAGATCATTAAATTAACCTTACAGGACGAAGCAGTGTCCATCTCGGGCTCATTGTATGTTTCTATCTTTATTGTTTATTAAAATTCGTGATACATACCTTGGTTTAACGGAATCAACTTTATCAGGCTTTATGAACAAGCATACATTTTTCATTTCCGAACCAGATCATGGACAATATACCACACAGTAGCAACAGTAAAACTGTTTTTTACCGTCCATCTTGTTGTCTAAAATACATAAAAATGCTTTATTTTAGGTAGGAAATGATTATTTGAGTAATACCTAATTTTATTGTAGTGAAATATGTATTCCATCTGCAGAAAATCATAACATCTAGTTCACGCAAAAGGCTGAACCGAAAATGAGTCGGCTGCAAATTCATATATGTAGTTTATTTTTAGGTAATACTACTACAATTTGAAGAATAAGCAATATTGTTGCTGAATCAATTTGAAGAATAAACAATATTGTTGCTAAAGATGAATGGACGTTTTCTATTTAACATATTTTGCAAACAATATTTGAGAGAAAGAAAAGCAAATACCGGTACAGTTTTTTTAGTTTGGGTTTTCCAATACCGGTACACAAATAAAAATCAATACCGGTACAGTTTTTGGTTGGAAGATTTCGCTTTGCACGTTTTCTTTTGATATTTTTGTTTATGCAAGCACTATAAATCATATCATTTTAAACTTGAGAATGATTTATCTTTGTTCCTGCATCCAATATCTGGTGCAAAATGATGGCAAAAATCGGGAGTTGATAATTGAATTAGGTGGATGAATTCACTTATGTCAGTTTTCCAATGTTGTGCAGGGTATACAACTTAAATTAACACACATAAATTCATAGTCAAACTTTAAAAACGTAATAAAATAGTCCAAATATACTCACTCATTTCTCTCCTGGTATTAAATTAATGATAACTGGGTAAAAATCAGGGTTTTGATTTAGGACCCCTCGAGATGAACTCCATTGTTTCGCTTCAACAGACCACACTACCGAAATGCGTACACTTCCGTTCAGACACTGTGTGTAAGCTCTAGATACTGAATGCCATCAGATGCAGTCTGAAGAAGAACATCGCCCCATCTGCAATAAGCAAAACAGTACTCATATTAGAAGAACAGCATTGTATATTAAAATAAGATCAACGTTAATGATAGATAAAACAATCGATGAATGAAAAATGGGACAATTTTTCCGATTGTTTCTAAGTAAGACACTGCGTTTTTACTGTGAAATAGCGATGCAAAAACTCATTATGCTTACGATAGAGAAAATAATTAACAGCATAAATTTGATAACTGAATTTATGGGGAAAGGGAAGAGAAAGTGGTAATGTTGTTAGAAGAACTAGTTTTTTTTAACCAGATTTCCTTTTCTTCTCTGGTGACATAAATTCAGTATCAAATGTATCCTGTAAATTTTTCTTCTTATTTATTATATACACTACTCATATTTTATAATCAGTCACCCAGGTTTCATGAAAATAACACGGAATACTAAAAGCTAGAAATCACCGAAACACTTACAAATATTTTATTAAGTTTATCAACAAGGTTTTAGTCCAATCAAGGCAGATTGAGTTTTATAAATCGCTAGCGATATTTGTTAAACGACGCTAGTTAAAATTAAAATGAAAATATGAGTTATTAAAAAATATATAATTCTTTGAAAAGAGACCGATTATAAATATATATTGAGTACTAACTATTTTCTCGGATTACTCAAACTACAAAGGAATTTTTAATAGCGAGGACCAAATAAATACTGCGTATGGACCTGTTAAACGCACTATAGTCTATGAATAACTGGCCATATGTAAAGCCATTTTTGCAAAAAAACAACAAAAAACAGTGTGGTGTATGCAGCTAAGTGGAAGTACTGGAGACATACTTGTTTCAGGTCATTCTGTTTAATGAAGGACATTTTCTCATTTTATGCGCGTTTTTATGGATTATTTGAACATTGATTACGCATGTAGTTCGCATTAGATTTGCATATAAATACCAATGCAGCTAAGGTCTGTAATCAGAGGTAAATTCATTTTATACTTTCAAAATAGTTCAATGAATTAGCAAACCATTATATATTCTTGCAACTTTTATCAGTGCCTGATCTGTGATTTTTACAAGATCAGCTCTGATGAAGAAAATATTATGTTTTTTGCAAACATCAACATGGACGATTTAACTGTTTGTGTGTAAACATGAAAAGGCGCGAAACGGATCGGGTAAAAACATGAGGACAAAAAAGGAATGCTAAACCATTCTCAGAATAAGCAATAGCAAAGGGTAAAAAGTAGTTGCGGCAAAGTTATACAACTTATATCTTTTATGCTACTTTTGGTTTTTATTTTAAAATTCATCTTGCAGATTTGCTCTTTTTTTAATGAGTGACCTCATCCACTTTTCTCGGCATTTATAGTGTTTAACGTTAGATGTATATGTGTCATTATTTAACGCCACGAAGAAAACATAATAAAGTGGTGTCCGACGTCATTGGCATGTTAAATGTAACATTTTCTTTATAAAAAAAGAGTAAAATACATGGAAAAAATGGTTCTGCATTGTTCAGTTAAAAAAGCTGTGTCAGTACATTTAACGTTATTGTACTGTAGAAAATACAATAATTACCTTAGTTCATACTTTTCCTTTGTTCCGTGAACACAGTTGTTTAGCCACATGGTGTTCGGTAACGCTTGTGGGTCATTGCCTCCTAGAACATTCTGCTCGTACAAGCTGTCTATTTCTGCATCAGTAATAGGCTGTGCCACCATTAATTTGTTCCCTTTTCCCATCTTTTTTAATGATGTTTGCTTAGCACGTAGTGCATCCCTCGTTAAAGAAAATGCTTGTCCATTTCCACTCATAATATTTAGTTTTCTGTCAAGACTCGAGACCATGTTTCTCAGCGTTGATGGCTCATATTGCTCACCTGTTTTCTTTCGGGCCGACAAAACACAATTTGCTACATACTCATCCAGTCTGTCCAGTTCAATTTTGTGCATTTCTTCATTTTCACCTTTTGATAACAAAAACCTCTCAAATAACATCCAATAGAGTTTTTTTCATGGTGTTTTTGTTGTCTTCATTTGCAATTAATTGATCTATATCACCTCTAGATAAATCTTCAAATTCAGCATTTTGCATTTTGTCATGTTTCAGTTCAGGACCCTGAATGCGCGCCTTAACAGGCACCTCAACCTCAACAGGCACATCAACCTCAACAGGCACCTCAACATCACTCATCTCCATTTCCCATGGATCCCCATCCACATCAGTTTCTGTAATGCCAAATAGTTTAAGGAAATCATGGTCAGGTTTAACTTCCTCTGACTCGTTGCTCATAATTTCATCCAACATAACATCAAATGTTGCTTGACTCAAATTATCAGACATGTTGAAATATAGTCGCTTTATCAAATATATGAATGCAGAAGCAGACGGCCTAAATCAGGTGGAAGTACCAGGAATTATGGGTGAAATAACTACTGTAGACAACAATATTTTTTGTAAAACATTTTCGGCGTATTTATGCAGTACGGTAAAATGGCTGTATCCGCGTTCATTTAACCGACAATATGCAGTCCATCCGTCACTATAGATGGTTGACCTCTTCTCAACATGCCGCTCTATGATAGGTATAAGTGTTTCTGCCTTCCTATTGGCAACATGATACATAATAATTGTGTTAGTTTGCCGATCCACCAACCCAAACACCCTCACCTTAACACCTGCTTTTGGGTTCCCTCGATTATACTTGACTTTTCTCCCAAACATTGACTCATCAATTTCAATCTCTCCTTGAAGTTTCTTGCTTTTAATGTTTCTCTCAAAATGTTCCTTAAATATTTCGCGTATGTACGAAGCCCAGTGCACTGCAGTCGTCTTTTATGCCACTCCGGCAAATAATGCACAATTAAGTAGGGAATTGCGCTCTAAATAACTTTGAATGAACATCATTACGTCTTGTATTGTGATGTTGCATTTCTTGAAGAAAGAGTATGTCCTCATGATTTCTATCCCTTTGCATCGGACTGAACCGCCAATGCGTCCGGCAGGTTCATTTAAAACAATTTCTCCCCCGCATTGTATGTCAGGTACAGCATGCGTTTTCATTTTTGCAGTGTACACTAACGTTGTTGCCAATAAATTGTTCTGCGTACACCATTCGGCCATTTGGTCTTCGTATTAAACCAAAATTAAGAGTCACTGAAATCGACCTAAACTTGATTGCCAAGTACAAAGTACCGCAAATTCCACTTTGGAAACACCAACAATTATTTTTGATATTTGTAATAATAACAAATCCATAACAGATCCTATTATCTTTCAAAGCAAATTTAATGAAATTAAATCGAAATACTGTAACTTTCAACATATATACACAGATGGTTCTAAAGATGGAGACAAGGTAGCTGCAGCAGCTGTTGTTCACAAACATAGCATAAAGAGCCGCCTGCCTGACAAGGCCTCTATCTTCTCAGCTGAACTTAAGGCATACTTGAACTTGCCTTAAGTTTTATTCAGGAATCTGATGATGACCATTTTGTAATATTTTCTGATTCCCTTTCATCTCTTCAAGCACTGGGTAATATTCAACATGATAATCCAATTGTAATAATACTATGTTCTGCTGGCTCCCAAGCCATGTAGGAATACGTGGTAATGATAGAGCTGATAGTGCTGCTAAGGCAGCATTAGGTTTACATATATTTAATATCAAATTACCTTATACTGATTTTAAAAGTTGTATTAACACATATATTCGTAACTCTTGGCAAGCCGTTTGGTACTTTTCGGTGAACAATAAACTTCATTCCATTAAACCGTTACTCTGAGAATGGCGTCCTTCCAGTAGACCCATTCGTCGAGAGGAAGTTGTCCTAGCCAGGGTCAGGATAGGGCATACACGCTGTACTCATTCATATTTATTACAAGGTGAGCAGTTGCCAGAATGTATACCCTGTTTCGCACCGTTAAAGGTCAAACATATCTTGTTTGAATGTGTAGACTTTGGTCCTATGCGACAAAGATACTACACAGTTAATACTTTCAACGATTTATTTCAAACTATAGATTGTAGTCTTGTTTTAGATTTCCTTAAAGAAATCAGACTTTGGAATGAATGAATGCCGGAATGAATGAATGGTGTTTTGCGGCACATCGACACAAAAATAGGTCATATTGCGCGCAAAATCATGAAGGAATGAAGTAGTAATTAAAAATAATGCAAACGTATAAAGATAAAACTACAAATAAGGGATGATATGTATATATGTAATCAACAAATGCCCGCCAACGGGTTTGTAAACAAGTTAATATATATAGGAAAATAATGTATTGATTTATAAAGTCTGACCTCTTTAAGGAAATCTAAAACGAGACTAAAATCTATAGTATCAAATAACTCTTTCAAAGTATTAACCGTGTAGTATCCCCATCGCATAGGATCAAAGTCTACACATTCCAACAAGATATGTTTGACCGTTAACGGTGCAAAACAGGGTATACATTTCTGACAACTGCTCACCTTGTCATAAATATGCATGAGTATAGCGTTGGAACGTTAGTAATGGTATGAGTGCAGGTACTTACCTGCAAACGGCATGTAAAGAGCGTTCAAATTCGAAATCGGTGAGTATATATACTCCTGTTATCTGCCCCGGTGCAGATTAGTTCTGGTAGTTATCTCACCTTTATTCCGTGTAGTGAGCATGGTAAGACACTTCCCCACTCCCAAACATTCCAAGCCCATTTTGCTAATGCTTTTTCCCCCAAAGAAAATTCTCTTCCCGGGAATATCTTCCCTTTACGTAGCATGGAAAGAGCGTAAAAACGATAGATCGCCCTGTATATATACTCCTGTTATCTGCCCCGGGACAGATTAGTTCTGGTAGTTATCTCAGCTTTATTCCGTGTAGTGAGCATGTTAAGACACTTCCCTACCCCCAAAAAGTACAAGCCCCATTTTGCTTATGCTTTCTCCCCCGAAAAAAATCCTCTTCCCTGGAATATCTTCCCTTTATGTAGCATGGAAAGAGCGTAAAAGCGATAGATCGCTCTCTATATATACTCCTGTTATCTGCCCCGGGGCAGATTAGTTCTGGTAGTTATCTCAGCTTTATTCCGTGTAGTGAGCATGTTAAGACACTTCCCTACCCCAAAACAAACCTGTAGCATAGAAAGAGCGTAAAATAGAAAGATCGCTCTGTATATATACCCCTGTTATCTGCCCCTTGGCAAACGAGTTCCGATGATTTAAAAAGAATTAAAAGACGTTTTACGGAATAAATCGTAATACTGAATACAGAATAAATGTACCAATAACATGATATAATAAAGTACGACTCATTTTTGTTCCGGGACTAATCCTCAGGATTACATATAGAGTGCTTGACGAGATTTCAAAATGTGTATATAATGACCTATTTGGTGAAATTCTAGCGTCTGAATGATCATGATCACAATATTCTATTCTATTCACTCTGCAAAAACTAATTCATCACACGGAGCAGATAACAGGATATTGCCCTTTTCATCTCGTTATTATAAATAAATGCAGGCAGAGTGAGGACTGGACTGTTTTAATCTCATTTTCATTACCACTTGCCTAGCTCGTATGCGATGAGTTCATTTTACGATGAGTAAATATTATGGGATGTGTTTTCTTTTGTTCGCACACATATGTTAACCAACCCTAAAAGTAGAGAATGTAATACTCAAACATGTCCAAATTGGTAACGTTTCAAAGGCAAGAGTATTAATGTTACTCACATGGTGTAAATATCCATCCTAGAACTTCTTTGAACTTTAAAATATCGCATTTTTGACCAGCCGATTTGCCTTGATGTTTACACTATCACGCATGCGCACAACAAAAAAAAAGAAAAAAAAGAGGTAAGGTTAAAATCTAAAATTCTCTATACAATTATAAAACAAAGCTGTTTGATTCTTGCAATCTATTATGTCAGTTTTGTATAAAAATTATCTTGAAGTCTTTGTTTGACAACGAACAAAACTATTTCAACGTTTCCTACACTTTGTGCTAACCATACATTAAGGAAACCCATATTACACTAAAAGAACACGTAATAGTAAAGCCCATTTTAATTTATTCGATTGATCAGTTATGTCATTGATCATCATATCATAAACTAGTTTACATACTTGTTTTCGCTACTATGTAATAATTAGAGCCAGTATAAAATGCCGTTGGGTAGAAAAAAGATGTTCTATCCAACTCTCCATATATAAAATCATTTTGCGTTGTCTTCTTTACACTTAATATATTCTTACAGAATTTAAGATGCACTCTTTCTATTGCATTAGCTTTTGTAATACAAAACTGCAGCCCCATATCTCACAATTGGCGTGATTAATTTATCAAATAAATCTAATCTGTGTTAGATAGATGTCAGTAAATTTATATATGCATTTGTTCATTTTGAATATAGCCTTTAAAGTCTGTCCTGCAAGTGTTACCTGTGCATCGGTGAATGATCCAGCCGTTGTAAAGACTATGCCTAAATAGATGAACCTTTTAACAATATCTATTGCATTATCATTTAAATGAAAAGTTAAATTTCTTTGTAATGAGCCACCCTTTTTAAATACCTTCGCCTTAGGTTTTGATGTATTTACATCGTCTCCACTTATTACAAAAAACATCCCGATATTCAAAACTTATTTGTTGAATGACGAATGTCGAGTTTTTTGTTTTTCGATATTCAATTTTCTTTTGTTGAATAACGAATCTGAGCTTTTTTGTTTTTCGATATTCAAAACTTATTTGTTGAATACCGAATCTCGAGTTTTTTGTTTTTCGATATTCAAAACTTATTTGTGACGAATCTCAATTTTTTTGGTTTTCGATATTCGAAATTTATTTGTTGAATAACGAATCCCGAGTTTTGGTTTTTTCGATATTCATTTTGAATATCGAATATCGAATATCATGCTAACTTCCTCTCGCCAATAAAATAACACAATTTTTTTGTTTTGGAAATCACATCCGTACCTAGAATTTTAATATCTTCAAATAATAATATCAACGTTCCTATGTTTAATCCATGTCCATAAAATGTCTTTCTAAACTTGTTTATGGGGCCTTTACACAGGATGGCGACCTTTGTGCCTCCCGTGTGCGACCACAAAATTTGCCAGGTCGTCGTTGGAGGCTCAAAGGAGGCAGAATGGTTGCCTAGGTCGTTCAAAGGTGGTACACAGGAGGTTCAGACATCGCCATGGACGCCATGGTCGCCGTGAATTTTTGAACATGTTCAAAACAGTCGCACAAAGGTCGCCGAGGAGGTTGGTTGCTCAAAGGTGGCTCAAAGGAGGCAGAAGGGAGGCACAAGCATTACCGTGGTTGCAGAATGGAGGCACAGTTGTCGCCCAATGGTCGCCAGGTAATATATGCGTTCTGCTGCAAATTTTCCGGTCAATCTGGGCGATGCTTCTGCCTCCCTTGTGCCTCCCTTGTGCCTCTTTTGGACGACCAATAGCGTGCATTGAACGATGACTGTGGCGACCGCTGTGCCTCCATTCGGCGACCATGGCAACCCTTGAGCCACCATGGCAATGCTTCTGCCTCCCTTCTGTCTCCTTTGAGCTACCTGTAGCGCAACCTCAGCGTGCCAGGTTCGTGGTCTCCTTCTTCTGTGCCTGTTCATCGTTCTTCTAAAGACAGCAATGGCCATCTGGTTCATCAGCAGTGCTTGGTGACCTTGTAAGATGGCAGTATGCAAGAGGAGTTGGTTGTTCATCCCAAAATCTTTATCTTCTGGAGATGTTCTCACTTTGGCAGCTAGGATGAAAGTGATGGAAAAGCGCCAGAATCAGGGAATATATATACCCAGGCACTCCAGGTTGCCCAGCAGTCGCCAGGGGTCGCCCAAACAATGCTCAAGGGTCGCCTAGGAGGCAGAAGCATGGCTGAATGGTCGTCCAGTGATCGCCGTTAGTTGCCGTTGGTCGCCGATGATGGCACAGAGGAGGCACAGAGGAGGCTCAATGGGTGCCCAAACATTGCTCAGGGATCGCCCATGTAGCCTATAATCGCGTTGGTTGCCGTAGGTTGCACAGGGGAAGCACAGGGGAGGCAGGCAGGTGGCTCAGTGGACGCACAGGTTGTTCATAGATCGCCATGAAAATGCCCGAAAATTGCATTTTTGGTGGTTCAAGGGAGGCACAAGGATCGCTGGAGCAGTTACATAGAAACATGATTTTCTGGGTTTAGGCGACCATTGAGCGTCCTGGCCATTTTTTGGTCGCTCAAAGGTGGCACAAAGGTCGCAGCCCTGTGTAAAGGGGCCTTTAGTTCAGTAACAGTTCACAATTCACAAATACTGACAATTCACCAGGCAAGTAACAACAACCTATAACGAGTATTTGAAGGCGAATATCGATTAGCGGAACTAAACTAAAAATTGAAGGTGATTTATTTGTGGGTTTCCGTTATGTTTTACATGAAGGTAGTAATAGACAATCTATGGTTAAAAATGGAGTTTTTGATAGATGGTTCGACTCTATTGTTTCTTTACATAATAAATGAATGTTTTTTATGACACGTCGACACATAAATATGTCATATTGTGCGCAAAAACCGATGAATCATGAAAGAATGAAGTAGTAATTAAAAACAATGTAAACGTATAAAGATAAAACTATCTACAAATAAGGGATGATATGGTAGCAATATAAACTATGTATATATGTAAATCAACGAATACCCGTCAACGGGCTTGTAAACAAGTTAATATATATAGGAAAACATTATATTGATTTATAAAGTCTTTTAAGAAAATCTAAGACTAAAATCTATAGTATCAAATAACTCTTGCAAAGTATTAACTGTGCCCTATTGTCAACCCTTTTGTGTTTGTGATGTCGTTTGCATTTTTTATTACTTTTGTCTTTTCGTTTGTCTGTTTGCGTGTTTGTTTTTGTGTTTTGTGGTTGACTGTCGTCCTTGAATGCTGCTTTCCCTGTCCGATATTTTTATCCTTTTTTGTCGCTTAGGATCAAAGTCTGCACATTCCAACAAGATGTGTTTGACCGCTAACGGTGCAAAACAGGGTATACATTCTGGCAACTGCTCTCCTTGTAATACATATGAATGAGTACAGCGTGTATGCCCTATCCTGACCCTGGCTATGACAACTTCCTCTCGACGAATGGGTCTACTAGAAGGACGCCATTCTCCGAGTAACGGTTTAATGGAATGGAGTTTATTGTTCACCGACAAGTCCCAAGCAGCTTGCCAAGAGTTACGTATATATGTGTTGATATAACTTTTAAATTCAGTATAAGGTAATTTGGTATTAGATATATGTAAACCTAATGCTGCCTTAGCAGCACTATCAGCTCTACCATTACCACGTATTCCTACATGGCTTGGAAGCCAGCAGAAAATAATAACATTATCAACTATAAGAGAATTGTACTTTTATAAAAGTTGAAGCACAACTGGATTATCATGTTTCATATTACCCAGTGCTTGAAGAGATGAAAGGGAATCAGAAAAGATTATGAAATGGTCATCATCAGATTCCTGAATAAAACTTAAGGAAAGTTCATTTGCCTTAAGTTCAGCTGAGAAGATAGAGGCCTTGTCAGGCAGGCGGCTCTTGATGCTGTGTTTGTGAACAACAGTTGCTGCAGCAGCTACCTTGTCTCCATCTTTAGAACCATCTGTGTATATATGTTGAAAGTTACTGTATTTCGATTTAATTTCATTAAATTTGCTTTGAAAGGTAGTAGGATCTGTAATGGATTTGTTATTATTACAAAGATCAAAAATAATTGTTGGTGTTTCCAAAGTCCACGTTGGAATTTGCGGTACTTTGTACCTGGCAATCTAATTTAGGTCGATTTCAGTGACTCTTAATTTTGGTTTAATACGAAGACCAAATGGCCGAATGGCCTTCGGTTTTCGATGAAAAAGAGGTTCATAATTAGGATTAAAAACAGTATCGAAAGTTGGATTTGAATGGTTAGATTGTAATTTAATGGTATACTGAAGGGCTAATTTGTCCCGTCTATGAGACAATGATGGTTCATTAGCTTCAACATATAGACTTTCGGCTGGTGATGTACGAAAGGCTCCTAAGGCGAGTCGTAATCCTTGATTATGTATAGGATCGAGCATCCGCAAGTACGACTTGCTAGTCGATCCATATACTATTGAGCCGTAGTCCAGTTTGGATCTGATAAGAGATCTGTAAAGTCGCAAGAGGACTTTTCGATCTGCTCCCCAATTAGTGTTTGCAACAACTTTAAGTAAGTTAAGAGCGTTAAGGCATTTGGCCTTCAAGTATTTAAGGTGTGGTATAAACGTTAATATACGGTCAAAAATAAGACCTAGGAATTTTGTCTCATCCACTATTAGTAAAGGTGAACCGCCCAGTGTTAAATGAGGGTCTTCGTGATGTTTGCGTAGTTTGCACACAGTTGGTTTTAGATTTAGAAAATTTAAAACCATTTTCATCAGACCAGGTCTGAAATTTATTGTTGTAATTGTCTCTCAATAGTTGTCTCTCAATAGTATTCATGTTTTTTGCACGATAACATATAACAAAGTCGTCAACATATAGAGAACAATCCACAGCTGGATTGATGCATTTTAATATAGTGTTAATCTTTATATTAAAACGCGTGACAGAGAGTATGCTGCCCTGTGGAACACCCATCTCCTGTTCATGAATGTCAAAGAGGGTTGAACCCATTCGGACACGAAACTGTCTAGCATCTTAGAAGTTCTCTATAAAAATGGGTAATCG
The DNA here is from genome assembly GCA_037043455.1 of Cyrtodaria siliqua. Classification (NCBI taxonomy): domain Eukaryota; kingdom Metazoa; phylum Mollusca; class Bivalvia; order Adapedonta; family Hiatellidae; genus Cyrtodaria; species Cyrtodaria siliqua. The sequence goes on from JAWPHD010006330.1 coordinate 110,689, forward strand.
GCCTCTAAGACCAAGGTCATGAAGATCATTCATAATACCGTACTTACATGCAGTATCATAAGCTTTCTCAAAGTCAAAAAATACAGCGACTAGATGTTTTTTTTTATTTATGAAAGCTTCCCTAATAAACGATTCAAATCGAATGAGATTGTCTGTTGTGCCTCGTTGGCGCCGGAATCCACTTTGATACTTTGTTATCAGTTTGTTGGACTCCAGGTACCAAACGAGTCTCTCATTAATCATTCGTTCCATGGTTTTACATAATTATACAACTCGTTAAAGCGATCGGGCGATAATTTATTGGGTCCGTATGATCCTTTCCAGGTTTGGGGACTGGAATAACGATTGCTTCCCGCCAGGAATCGGGGAAGTTTCCCGTCACCCAACCCTTATTAAATATATCAAGAAGGGTAGAGAGACAGGATTCAGATAAATGTTTTAATAATTGATAAGGGATATCATCAGGACCAGCTGATGTATCATGAGCCTTTTTAATTGAAAAAGTTTCTGCCAAAGTGTTTGTAATATCTTTGACAGATGTTATATCTCCATTATCTGTTTTAAGATGATTTACAGAACTAGAATTACCTTTACCACTTATTTTCCGGACCATGTCCCATGTCTTCTTAAGAGATGAGCAAGAATTCAGCCTAAAGTCGTAAGATCTCCAGCATTTCCACTTGCTATCCTTAATAGTAAGACGGGCTTTCACACGAAAAAAACTAAAGTTATCTAAATTTGATTGAGTTGGCCGCAAGTTAAAATTATGTTATGCAGCTTTACGATGGCTAACTTCCTTTTTGCAGTCATCGTCGTACCATGGTTTATGTGGGCGTTTTGGATTTGCCGAGGTTTTTGGAATAGTTTGATCAGCTATATCATGAAAAGTTTTGGTACAAAGAGTAGTTGCGACTTCGACATCCTCGAAAACGGAAGCCTTTAATAGTTCCTCGCAAAGAGATTGAAACGTAGTCCAATCAGCCTTGCGAAGTTTCCATCGTTGCGTTTTTTCGAGAAGTGGAGGGCCGATATTTTCAAGAAATAAGGGGAAGTGGTCACTTCCACAGAGGTCGTCTCAAACACTCCAAGAAAAATCCATCAAAAGCGTTGAATCGCATATTGTTAAATCAATGGTAGAATGAGAGTCTCTAGCAGGATATAAATCAGTTTGTGACTTATTATCATTAAAAAGACACAATTTGTTCTTGGCCAAGAAATCCTTAATTTTCTTGCTTTTATCGTTTATATCTTTACAACCCCAGATGTAGTTGTGTGCATTAAAATCACCCAAGAGTATAAAAGGTGATGGTAATTGTGCAACTAGGTGATTTAGATCTTTAGGGTCTAGTGAAGAACTAGGTTTTAAATATAAGGAACATATTGTTATAAATCTGTGCATCGTAACACTGACCGCTATAGCTTGCAAATTTGTTTTCAACGAAACAGGTCTGTGAGGAATGTTTCGATTAACGATTATCGAAACTCCACCAGTCGCCTTGTCCCTGGTATCACAAATATGATTGCATAGTGAGTATTGTTTAAAAGATACCTTATCACTTGCCTTCAAGAATGTTTCTTGAAGACAAAATGCAATAGGGTTGTGTTCATTTAAAATTAAGCTGATTTTATCATAATTTGGTTTCAAACCTCGACAATTCCATTGAAAGATCTTATTAGTTTTACCCACTATTCAACGCTAAGGCGATTTTTAACTATATTTTTATTTTTGGCCTTAGATTTAGGAGAGGTCTTATGAGACTGAAGTAGTGACATCTCCACTGATGAATCCTCCTCCCCGGAAGAAGTCAGCTAAAGTGGCACCTCGACTAACCTTTCATGGGAGGATAGAAGTGGCAGTGCAGCTGCTGTCTCTGAAATGTCTATGAGCTGTTTATTATGCAGCTTAATAGGGCCGTTAGACACCTTTGGCTGCTCCTTGTGCCCCCTAGTTGGAGAAGCACTAGGTTTTCCAACTTCCTTGGTTGGAGCAGCACTAGGCCTTCCAAAGAGGAAGTATTATGATTCACGACTGGGGAACTACTAGACTTCACAGTCTTAGAAGAACACGCTTTCCAATTCTCAGAAATTGACGTGCTCTTGACTTTGCCAGAGCTTGTCGATTTTGTGATTGATTTAAATAAAAACGTTTGATTAGGTGAAAAATTTAATTTTGGTTTGTTAAGTTGTATTTGTTGACTTTTGTTTGGATTTGATACTGTGGAAGTATTCTTTGTATTTTAAATTTCTGAATGTGGTTCGTATTGCGTACTTGCATCCCTACATTCTATGTGTGTTGCTGTTTTGTGAGAATAGATGCGTAAGAGTTCGGACTTGACATTTTATATTTTTCTTCAATCAATTTTCGTGCTTCTGGAAAGGGAATGTTTTGTGTATATTTAACTGTTATGATTTCTTTTTCTTTTTTGAATTTTTGACATAATTTTGAATTTGCGTGATGTCATAGACCGCATTTGGTACATTTGAGGTCGTTAGGACAATCTGATTCGTTATGCTTGAATGCAGACTCGCCACATTTACCACAAAGTTTTTCTTTAGTACACCTGGACTTGTGGTGCCCAAAGGCTTGGCAATTGTAGCAACGTAACGGGTTTGGAATGTAGGCATCAACATGTAATTGCAGATATGCCACCTTTATTGTTCTTGGTAAGACGGGTGTTGCAAATGTGAGGACGATAGTATTTGTACTGATAATTTTATCATTCTTCTTTATGGCTATTCGGCGAGCCGCAGTTACCAACTGTGGCGCAAGCTCCTTCATAATTTCTTCTTCAGGTACTCCGGAGAGATCCGGGCACTTGATGACGCCTTTGGAGATGTTCATAGAGGTGTGAGCGTAGAATTTGACTTTTGTGTTTAAAATTTGTGTAATTGTTAATAAATTATCAGAGTGAGATTTTTTTTCAGTTTCTGTAAGGAGAGTTTTGTTCTTTAATTTTTTTATTTGCTTTACATGTCCAGCGATGGAATGGACAGTTTTCTGAATGACAAAAGGTGACATATCTGCAACAGGCCTTTCCCCGTTTTCCGATTCGATGATGAGAAAACGAGGAAAGGACTGGTTGATCACTGGTTGCTCAGTATCAGATTCTTCTTCTGTTTTTTTACGTTTATGTGTAGTTTGTGCGTTTTGTGATGCCATGATGGACGTTAAGAACTCATCTTCCACGCTTCTCACCTACATCGGAGTCCAACAAGGTGACATCCAGCAGTCAAAATGCCAAGAATACGTGGAAGGTATACTCATATAAAGCTAACACATCAGACCCCCCCCCCCCGCCCCCCCCCCCCCCCCCCCCCTACCACCCAGCGGACATATAACCCCATAACTAAAAAGTCGAAGAGCCGCACCTATGTTCCGCCTAAAAAGTGGCATGAGTATAGCCATATAGCGTTTGGAAATACATGATTAACTCTTGCGCCACCTCCATAAAAGACAATGTCTATATATTGTTTAAAGTAAAACAATATAAAAGGTAAGTAAGACACAGTGTACAGGTACTGTCTGAATAATAAGGTCGGATCTCTTATAGCTGGCGTGACAAACCGATTGATCAGATCGGGCCAAATCTGACCGCCCGTCTAGTAGAAGTCCGGACCAAAGTGGTATGTTGCAACGTGGAGATAACTACCAGATCTCCACGCCACTCAACCACCAGGATTCCCTTCTCCAACGACACGGGTCGCCACCTACGGTCAACAGGTGGGTTACTTTTCGGGGAGTCCTACCCCTCTGCTAAGTAACGAGCAGTCGGTTGATTCTTATCAGCCCACCACCGACTTGGGTGTTTCTTTACATAATACTACAAATGTTCAATGTCACATTTTACTCGGAGGCGAATTAAGGGGGCCCTCTGGTGAATATCAGAACAGATAGAATTTTTTATTTCCCTGTTTTTTATGAAGACTAACATATTACTAGTTAGTTTCTGGAAAAATAATGATGGGTCGGTGATTTAACTTTTTCGCAAAATTAATCTTTAGTAATACACTCTCACAGTGCGGTTTTAAATTCTGAATCAGCTGCAAATTGTGTATGGCAACTTACATGTGTGTAGTGTGGTTTGCAGAACAGGTATCGATTTTCCGTCTTTTTTAATGTAATAGATCATACTTTAGGACGAAAAATTAAGGGTTGGGGTATTTTTATCACCATCTGAAAAATTAGTACATCCCTTGTCATTACCCCACCCAGTTTACTATAAATTGCATTTTTAAATTTGTGATCCATAAATTTTTCATGATAAAGGAACAGATAACTTTTTGAGATATTTTGTCTACAATATATACAAGACCTGAGTATCAGAATGAAAAAATAAAAATTGGGGGTCGGTGTGCATATAAGAAAGATATTCAATAAAAACTGAGAAAAAAATGTGCTTTTTTAGATTTCGACGAGCTCTGACATATAACGGCATAGGTCTGTAACAAATAATAGGAAAATACTTTTTATTCCTGTCTATGTATATGCTAACACATGTCTTTGTAATAAAGTTTAAATTAAGTGAATATCTTAAATGGTTTTTGAGAAATACCATCTTTTGTACCCCTACCCCCCATTTTGGCTTATGTTAAAAATTGTCAATTTTGGGCACAACATGTGAGGTCAAAAAAAAATTCTAATTTTTTTTAATTTTTTTTGCACTAAAATATCCCTATTGGGCATAAGTTTGTTACTGTATAATTATTTTTTCCAGTTTTATTATAATTTTTAAAATATAACAAATGTAAATTTCCGGAAGTGCAAAAATCCAAAACCTCAGCAGAGGGCACCCTTAATAGCAGAAATCTGATAATGCTGATTACGTAACTGATGATTCCGACTTAAATACCAATGCACTACCGGATGTGTACACTACGGATAGCTTTTTACCGAGATATTCACAAGATATTGGGCATTTAAGTAGTAATGGTACAATTTTTCTTGAACTATGTAAGCAGACTAGGCTTCGAATATTAAATGGTCGCGTTGGTGATGATGCAGGGATTGGAAAATATACTTTTGTTGGAAGTCGAGGCAGTAGTTTGGTTGATTATGTATTAGTTTCTGAATCTATTTTCTATAAAATCTCTAGCTTCGTTGTTGAAGATCTGAAAATTTTAACGTATCATTGTATTATTAAATTTGTTTTAGAAATGAAGCTGATTCTTATAATGAACAACCAGATGAACATATTGAAAATAAAGATTCAAGTTCTGAAACGGATTATAAACTTTTAGATAGCAAATATATTTGGAATAGTGAATCTATCGGCGATTATGTAACAGCCCTGGATTCAGACCATGTTGTATCCCAGTTGAGTGCATTAAAGGTGAATATAAATAATAGCGTTAATGAAAACGATATTAATACTGTAGTTAACGAATTTGTAAATGTTATTGAAAGCCTTGCTGATCCTTTATTTAAGAAGCAATGATACAAACCAAACATTTAATAATAGAATATCTAACCCATGGTTTAATGGACAAAGGAGATGTTTTATGAGTAGTCTAAATAAATACAGGGAGTGCAGAGCTGATGTTAACAGGATAAATTTAGTAAGGTCAAGATCTGAGTATAAAAATATAACTCGAAAATGTAGAATCACCTACAATTCTGAAGTAACAAACAATTGAGCGAAAGGTCGTTTTAAAAATGCAAAGTTGTACTGGAAGATGTTGAAAGAATTAGCTGGCATTAAAACTTCTAATATTAGTATATCTGTATTTGAACAATATGTTAAATGTATCAATAATCCAAGCGATCCATATTTTTACGCCATCTAATGATATAATAGACTTTAATGAAAAGTATGTTAAAAATGAATTCCAAATTATTTTTGAAGAGCTGAATATTGAAAAAGGTCATACAGATGTATTGAAAGCAATTTCTCAACTTAAAAATGGTCGTAGTTCTGGACCGGATGGATTATTAAATGAATTCTTTGTACACGGTAAAAACACATTTATTCCTATACATTTACCATTGTTTAACAAAGTTTTTGAAACAGAATGTTTTCCGGAAATGTGGTCAGACGGTTACATAATACCACTACACAAAAGATAATCTTGAGAATTACAGGTATTACTTTGTTAAGTTAAGGAAAATTATTTACACGTGTGCTGAACAATCGATTAAATGATTGGTCGGAAAGTTACAATGTTTATATTGAAGCACAGGCCGGTTTTAGGGAAAATATGAGCACAGTCCTACAGAAATGCCCAGGACAATTACTCAGCCAGGTCGTGTTATTAAACAGTCATTTACTGTTACATACTTAGCAGGGTCCGTTTGTTAAGTACTTGTTAATAAACACAGCACTGAGCAACTCTGATCAGAGATATCAGGTTGCACTATGGAGAAAACAACAGATGGGAAGTTTGTGGTTTGTAAAACTGCACTTATAAAGAAAATCACAATACAGGTTTAATGTATGAATTTTAATTAATAAAATGTATAACATATTAATGACTATTTTTAATTAATTATGGATTCAAAATAGAGCTATTTCCTATAACATAACATACTTGATCAATGGTTTCAATGAATCTAACTTGTTTATACTATTTCTATATTGACTTGATATAGAGTCAGTTTTAATTTACAAAACTGTCATATTCACTGCTGTAATACACTTTAAATACAAATACAAACCTTTCTAAGTGTTCTAGTATAAACAAATAAGACATACTTGTTTTCCTAGAAATAGAGTAAACATCAACCCCAATAAATATGGGGAAAACACTTTACATTTTAGTTTTGAACAAATGATAGTAGAAACTAGTTAATAGTATGCAAAGTATGAAATAACACCCACAATAGTATGTTTTTGTATATTCAAAGGGACACACGGCAATCTTGATTTGACTTTGAAATAACGAAAGTAGCATTACACATATCGCTTTAGAACATGACATATTGCTATAACCCCGCCTTTGCAGTGTCGCGTCTTGTTGCACATTTTTATTATTAGCATTTCTCAAACAAACAATACCATGGGAAGTACGGACTACATGTAGATGGCGTGCAAGTAGTTGATCTGCAGGGAGGGCCTAATGGAATTCTTGTGAATAACCAATCTCTACCCAGTGTTGTCGTTCCTTGCATACACATACATCTCTGTCAACATCTCACCAAATACCAAGAATCTTGGCAAACGATGAAAAACGGCGGAAATGCAAAATTTCTTGATGACACTAATATTTTTATGAATTAACTTCATATGAAATGCTTATATTACAAAGAAAATTATTTTCGGCTTGAATATTTTAAATATACAGTAAATTATGCTCATGATTATATTGCGGTAGAATAAAGGTTTGTACTTTGACATATCACTCCACCGTCAAAACTTTAAAATAGGCACCACTAAATCGTCCCCATAGCGTAGCAGTACAGCGACTTGCTTACCAGCACTTTTCAATATCAGATAGATCGTAACAACCTACTTAAATTAAAGTACTAACCTATACTATATATCAAAATGTAGATAATAAGTCGTGTGTTTCTTTCGATTGTTTACACGTCAATCAACGGCCGATAGTTGGTGGTGTGACGGTGTTGAAGTTCTGTTGCTATTTTTATATTTTAGCTATGGTCATGTGACAAATTATCATGTGATCGAAGACTACATTCTTAGACGTTGACAGAGGTCATTGTAATGGCCTCTGGGAGAGATTGGTGAATAACATCAATGCTTGACAATTATGTTATATAATAATTGTATTAAAAGAATAAGTCCTTGCATACACATACATCTCTGTCAACATCTCACCAAATACCAAGAGTCTTGGCAAACGATGAAAAACGGCGGCAATGCATCTTGATGACACTAATATTTTTATGAATTAACTTCATATGAAATGCTTATATTACAAAGAAAATTATTTTCGGCTTGAATATTTTAAATATACAGTAAATTATGCTCATGATTATATTGCGGTAGAATAAAGGTTTGTACTTTGGCATATCAATCCACTGTCAAAACTTTAAAATAGGCACCACTAAATCGTCCCCATAGCGTAACAGTACAGCGACTTGCTTACCAGAACTTTTCAATATCACATAGATCGTAACAACCTACTTAAATTAAAGTACTAACCTATACTATATATCAAAATGTAGATAATAAGTCGTGTGTTTCTTTCGATTGTTTACACGTCAATCAACGGCAGATAGTTGGTGGTGTGACGGTGTTGAAGTTCTGTTGCTATTTTTATATTTTAGCTATGGTCATGTGACAAATTATCATGAGATCGCAGACTACTTTCTTAGACGTTAACAGAGGTCATTGTAATGGCCTCTGGGAGAGATTGGTGAATAACATCAATGCTTGACAATTATGTTATATAATAATTGTATTAAAAGAATGAGTTTAAGTTCATTTTCGTTTCGTCTGATTTCAAATATTATGGAAATATGTTTTGACACTAGTATAACTGTGTAATGGACAATTTTATCATGTATGTATGTTAAAGTTGTGGTTACCCAAGAACAAAGTTTGTACAGATCAGTAAGCATGCCGGGATCCCCGCCAGGACTCGAACCTGGATCTCTTTTCTCGAAAGAAAAGAATGGTTCCTTACACTACAGAGATGTTCCCAACAGCACAGAGCGTACAAAAGAAAATAACAGCGAAGTTAAATTTAGATTAAACATATTTCAAATAAACCACAACTGAAACTGCTACGCTCGTATTAACCATTCGCCAAATCGCCATAGGCGAAGAGTAACCCAAACTGGCGAATGGAAATCGTAAGAAATACATAGCAAATTTGCCAGACATTGGCGGTCAGGCGAATCCGATTTTCCGACCGACTTTGTCAAAAAAATCTCGGGAAATCCCAAATCCAAAAACACAAAGTCTTTAACTGTTTATAAATATCCTGCTGGGTGTTATAAGGTAATTAGCGACAATCAATTTGGACCGATAACTAATAATCGCCGTGTTCATTGAAAACCGCTGCCAAATTGTCGTGTGTGAGATAGACGCCACCCACTTTTCCGCCTCTCGAAGTCATTCAACTAATTGCGACCCCGTGCTCAATATTATCCATATATTTAATTGCGTTATCGAGCCACGTAAAACATCAAATAACGTGGTGCCCTCTAGTGGCCATGATGGCTGATCAAAAGAATTAGTAAGCTCTCTTTAAAAGCCATCAGTGTTTTTGAACTTTACGATCAGTCCGAGATTCATTTATGTGAAGTTTCGCGAAGATTCCTTAAGGGAAGGTGAATTTATTCAGCAGAAACCAAATTTTATTTGTAGTAACAGTGACCGTGACCCGAATAACAATCTCATGTTTAATTCTCTTGAGGTGACTTTTTTTGTTATTTAAATCCGTCAAGGGAAACTGAAGTTATTGAGTGGCAACACATTTCCAATAGCAGCAATGACCTTGACTGAAAATCAAACTACCTAAATAACAATCCCGAGCTTCCTTTCCATGAGATGCACTCTGTGGTGGTTTTATTAAAATTCCTTAAGGGAAAGTAAATTTATTCAGCAACAACAGGTCAATAACCTTGAAGCTCTACTGATAGGTTTTGATAGCTAGATCAGCATTCCTGTAAAGTTTCATGAAAATCAGTCAAATTGTTTCAGAGGAGTAGTAAAAGCTGCAAAGTTTTTTTACTTTTTACTATATAACTCTATGTAAACAAAGATGGCCAATGGCAGCCATGTTTAAAGTCGAATCAAAATGAGTTGCGACAAGGGTCAACATACTGTCATACTGATAATTTTAGAAACAAGAAATTCGCGGATTCACATGTCTCGCCTAACGGGGATAGGACTTAAAATAAAAAAGGTCAATTATGCTTAAATGAAAGTTTGTTAACATTTAGTTACTAACAAGAGGTCAATGACCTTGAAGCTCGACTGATGTGTTTTTGAAAGCTAGATCAATATTCCAGTGAAGTGTCATGAAAGTCTGTTAAGTAGTTTCAGAGGAGTAGTCACTACAAGTTTGTACTATATAACTCTATGTAAACAAAGATGGCCGTATCAAAATAATTTTCAACAGGGACCAACACCATGTCATGCTGATCATTTTAGAGTCCCATATCAAATATCACTAATAGTTTTCAAGAAGTAGTCGCTACACATGTTTTTTAAAAATCTATTATTAGTCTTGGTGGCCATTTTGAATTTCCAGCCAACCTGATTTATTACTAGGATCAACTAGATATCAGGAGCAACATTCCTGCGCAGATTCATGAAAATCTGTGAAGTAGTTTCATAGGAGTAGTCACTACAAGCGTTAACTATGTAACACTATGTAAACAAAGATGGCCGCTGGCAGCCATGTTTAACACTGAATCAAAATAATTTTCGAATATGACCAACCTCATGTCATGCTGATCGTTTTAGAGAAAGTCCCATATGAATATCACTTATAGTTTTCAAGAAGTAGCCGCTACAAACTTGTTTTTTAAAAATCTATTTTTAGCTGTGGTGGCCATCTTGAATGTCGGCAAACCTGAATTTTAGCTAGGACATACCAGTTATTTTGGTAAAAGTTCCAAATCAACATCACTAATGGTTTTTGAGAAGTAGTCGCCACAAAATCACATTTTTTAAAATCTAGTTTTAGGCGTTGCAGCCACCTTGTATTTCCGGCCGACATGAATGTTTGCTAAGATCAACTAGACATCAAGAGCAAACTTCCTGTAAAGTTTCATGAAAATCCGTCAATAAGTTTCAGAGGAGTAGTCGCCAGAAGTTTTTTCCTATATAACTCTTAGTAAACAAAGATGGCCGCTGGTGGTCTTGTTTGACAACCAATCAAATTAAATTTTGGTTAGGACCAACTGCATGTCGTGCCAGTCTTTTTGTGTTAATTGTTTCAAATCAATATAAGTTATGGTTTTTGAAATGTAGTCGCCACAAAATCGCATTTTTAAAATCTACTTTTAGCCATGGTGGTCATATTGGATTTACAGCCAAAATAAATTTTTGCTAGGATCAACTAGACATCCAGAGCAACATTCCTGTCAAGTTCCATGAAATTCCATTAAGTAGTTGCAGAGGAGTAGTCGCCAGAAGATTTTCTATATACAGTTGCTGCCACGCTGATTACGACTAATCACACTCAACGCGGAGATTTTATCTCACCGCGGACTAATTGTGTCCCTGCGATCGGCGGACAGTCCACTCAACCCGGGGACAATAACTTTTGACCACCGCGACACAATCACCGCGATTCGCCGTGATCTGTTTTGATTCGCACACCGCTTTACCTGGTGTGAAATCGCAGACCATCGCCTGTCATTTTGGCAGACCATCGCCTGTCATTTTGCAGTCAATTTAATGCATTATTATTAAAAAATCGAAGCAGAAGACAATTTTATTTTGTTTTCGGAAAATTCAAATGCCCGGATAATGTATTCACAATAGTTATATGGCGATTCCTATTACCGACTTCGCGGTGACTGAACATAAAATTCAATTAGTAATTCTTACTGAAAATTAGAATTATATTTTTAATTAATCGTCATTTGTAACACATTTTACTATTCTGGTGTTGATTATTAATACATCGATGGGTTCTTAAGTCAGAAATAATCCGAAAAATTGTATAGAATTCCGGGTCATAAACCCGTTATTAGTTAATAGTACACATCGCAAAGGATTGTGGGTAGCCAATTTATGTCCGGTGAAGAGAAATGCGACTTTTGGACAACAGAAACGAAAAATATGTGTTATTAAATGCATTACAAGTTTGAAATACGTATTGCTTTCGAAATGTATTCATTGTATTTATCAGTTTTATTACATTTTTTATTGATCCCTGCTCTAATTTCCCCCGCGAACCTATCACAGAGAATCGCGGTGATTGCTTTCTTTCGAGACTGGATTTTGCAATCGCGGAGATTTTTAAGGTCGCGGGGATCCGCGATATTTCGTGTGAAATCCGCGGTATGATCCCGGGGATTTGTGACTTCGATTGAAAAACAGCCGCGGGGATGCTGCGAAAAAGTCGTAATCTGCGTGGCAGCAACTGTAACTTAAGTCTATGTAAACACAGCTGGCCGCTGGTGGCCATGTTTGACATCCAATCAAGTGAACTTTGGTTAGAACAAACTACATGTCGTGCCAGTCATTTTGGTGAAGGTTGCAAAGCAATATCTTTTGTGGTTTTTCAGAAGTCGCCACAAAATCTCATTTTTAAAAATCTATTTTTAGCCGTGGCGGTCATCTTGAATTTCCGGCCGACCTGAATGTTTGCTATGATCAACTAGACATAAAGAGCAACATTCCTGTGAAGTTTAATGGAAATCCGTCAAGTAGTTTCAGAGGAGTAGTCGCCACAAGTTTTTCCTATATAACTCTATGTAAACAAAGCTGGCCGCTGGTGGCCATGTTTGACATCCAATCAAAATAAATTTTGGTTAGGACCAACTACATGTTGTGCCAGTCATTTTGGTGAAGGTTGCAAATCAATAACTTTTATGTTTTTTCAGAAGAATCCATAAAATCGCATTTTTAAACAAATCTATATTTAGCCGTGGCGGCCATCTTGAATTTTCGGCCGACCTGATTTTTTGCTAGGATCAACTAGACATCAAGAGCAACATTCCTGTGAAGTTGAATGAAAATCCGTCAAGTAGTTTCAGAGGAGTTGTCGCTACAATTTTTCCTATATAACTCTATGTAGACAAAGATGGCTGCTGGTGGCCATGTTTGATATCCAATCAAAATGAATTTTGGTTAGGACCAACTACTTGCCAGTCATTTTGGTAAATCAATATCTCTTATGGTTTTTCAGAAGTAGTCGCCAAAAAATCGCATTTTTAACAGTAGTTGCAGAGGAACAGTCGCTTCAAGACTTTACTATATAACTCTATGTAAACAATGATGGTTACTAGCAATGTTTAACATGAAATCAAAGCGATCTTCTACAAGAACCATGTCATGCTGAGCATTGTACAAAAAGTCACATTTCAATATCACTTATAGTTTTCAAAAAGTAGTCGCTACAAACTTGTTTTTTAAAAATCTATTTTTAGCTGTGGTGGCCATCTTGAATGTCGGCAGACCTGAACTTGGGCTAGGACATACCAGTTATTTTGGTAAAAGTTCCAAATCAACATCACTTATGGTTTTTGAGAAGTAGTCGCCACAAAATCACATTTTTTAAAATCTAGTTTTAGCCGTGGCAGCCACCTTGTATTTCCGGCCGACCTGAATTTTTGCTAAGATCAACTAGACATCAAGAGCAATCTTCCTGTAAAGTTTCATGAAAATCCGTCAAGAAGTTTCAGAGGAGTAGTCGCCAGAAGTTTTTTCCTATATAACTCTTTGTAAACAAAGATGGCCGCTGGTGGTTAATTAGGACCAACTGCACGTCGTGCCAGTCTTTTTGTTAATTGTTTCAAATCAATATAAGTTATGGTTTTTGAAATGTAGTCGCCACAAAATCGCATTTTTAAAATCTACTTTTAGCAATGGTGGTCATATTGGATTTACAGCCAAAATGATCTATTTTTAGCTCTGGCAGCCATGTTGGATTTCAAAGTGAATTTTTGCTAGGATCAACTAGACATCATGGGCAAGTAGTAGTAGAGGAGTAGTCGAGATAAAAATAAATTTGTATCTTTTAGTAATAGTTTCCTTGAACTTTGGATAACCTAAGTACAAATCCCATGCCAATTCCGATGAGGTGAAGTTTTTGGTAAGGGAAAATGGCAGCCAAAATCCTATTTATAGTAACAGTGACCTTAATCTTTTACCAAATGACAAGAATAACAATCCTGAAATTCGATTCCAAGAGACCTATTTCGAACATTAAGTGCATTTTTACATTCAACCGACGATCGATTATAGATTTGCATCAGTTACAATCGATTAATTGGTACATCACTAACTAACGGCTAAACAATTTTGACAAGCCACAAAGAGCAACTGTTGTTCCGATTTCACAATATGATCTAACATTTGTCAGTGAAGCCTTTATCAGATTACTTTATGACAATTTTTCATGATCGAGTTTACTGGGATGCTACAATGCAGCTCACGTCAAACCCAGACTTTATTATTTCATTTCCAGTGAGTAAAATAGCGTACTTATGTGGAGTTTGATGACAAACTGCTTGGAGTGGAAATCAACTACGTGAAAAATGAATGGTATACTTAAGCAGTGTTCAATCTAGGTTGCGCCATTGACCACTTTGCGATCGAAATGGCGCAATTTCTCCTAAGGAATGGGCCCACCGGTCGCACTCGATCGGCGATGGTCATTTCGTTAATTTTGGTCATTTTCTCCCATTCTGCTATTTAGGCACACCGCGCGCACCTGCTGACTGTGGTGCGATCGATAAACTAAACTGTACAGTATTTTTACATAGTAAATACAGTGTAACCCGTCTGTTGCTATGGCTTTACATTAGCCGTGTCAGCATCAATGATGAAGCGGATTTCAGACTTTTTCTTGCCGAAAATGGCGAAAAAACCGAAGTCAGATGATAAACCTTGTGACGCTTCTTTCTCATTTGAGTCAGGTGATAGCCCTACTCACTATATAGTACAATATACTGTACATATTACTGTTGATTGACAGTTCAAACGTTTAATTAGTTAAATTGTGTGCAAGTTTACAGTTCACTTCAAGTTCCATTTATTATAAGATAACAGCCACTGAGACATTGGAGTCAAAGCAACAAAAAGAAATATTGCAGTCTCGGTTTGATTGAGACTGTTCATGAGTAGTAGTGAAATATGCTAGCTACCGCTCACGCCCTCTAGCCCCGGGTTGAGCAGAACTCAATATTAATAAAATCAACAGCACAAAATTTTAACCATCCCGAAGATGGCATGCATATGGCGGTGGACATGGAGTCACCCTTCTTAAATGTATTCCCCATGTCGTACGGCGTATGGTCCCAGTATCTAATCAAATGAAATGCCTCGAAGAGCGAAATAAACATAATGGAATTTAGTTGGGAGCAGCGGTTATGAAGCCTGCTTATAAAAAGCAGACAACATATCCTATGAGTGGTTAAACAATACCCAGAGCCTTTTATCGGCCGGAGTAGTGGAACCGCCGAATCAAAAATTAAGTAAGAAAACAAAAGAAATTGAAAATGTACCACCGATAACTAACTATAAGTATCGGGCTCAGCGATCTCCAAAGATCGAATGAATAACAGTACTGATTGCAAGCGCGGGGAGACGTTTTACTGCCACCACACTGCACAAGCAACGCCACTGTGCTATAAAAAAAGAGTATGATAATGGACCTTTGGAAACGGCCGAGCACGACACATATGAAATATTGCAGTCTCGGTTTGATTGAGACTGTTCATGAGTGGTAGTGAAATATGCTAGCTACCGCTCACGCCCTCTAGCCCCGGGTTGAGCAGAACTCAATATTAATAAAATCAACAGCATAAAATTTTAACCAAAAATACATTATTTAAAGGTATGATTTTATTGACTTTGTAGTTTTTTGTTTGGCCCCCATTTTTTTTACAATGGCCCCCAATTGCAAAGTCCATGGGCTGAAATGGCACCCTGTTTGGCAAAGCTAGATTTAACACTGACTTAAGCGAAGATATTTTGCATAGAAACTAAATATTTGGCCATCTCGAAATTACACATCTATTTCTCCATTTAGGTCATTTTTGTCCATAATTCTTAAGTTTAGTGAGAAATGTTAAACTTTCTATTTTTGGATGTTGGCAACTCATAAATACAATAGGTATTTCCTGATATTTTCTTGCGCCAAAATGCAATTTACACAATGCTTCTTATTATTGACTTTACGGTAATGGATCATTTTCATTCGAGGAAATGTTGCATATTATATTTAATGTTTTTTTTAGAATTTGAACTGAGTTTTACGGCACCTCAACACATACAAGGTTATATAGCGCCAAACACAAATGAACATGTATGCAAGGTCCATTCTCTATAATTTTATACATCAAAATAAGACATGGGAAACAGGCCTAGAACAGTACATGAATAACCTGAGAACTGTAGAGTTTATGCGAATTCTATAGTACGCATTTCATTAACAATGAAGCAATGTTTCCATATGCGGTGTCACAACAAAGACCTTGAACTTGCATGATAAAAAATACCAAAATGAACATGACATGGGGGTTTGGAGGGGTCCCATGTGGCTTAAGCACAATTTGCAGTGGTTGTATTCTACCCCAGCAACCACACAGGGTGATAATTATTTGTAATCAGTTACTTTACTAGGCAGTATTTTTATATTAATGAAATATTTCAAACAACATGTAAAGTAACCTGAGGTGAGTGCCGCCTTGTAAAATGCATCTGGCAAAGAGAAGGTACGCTTAGATTATGGATTTTAATGTTTTATATTGTTGAAAACGGACAACGAAAACAAACAAAAACTTGTGATGTACTGCATGAAACGACTGAAAATCAAATATGGATCTGTTTCACAATTTACTAGAACATGTAAACGCAAGAGTTAGCAAGTGTGTACACCTTTTTAAAAAAGCATACATTTTAAATCAGTTGTTTTAATTAACGGCTGTGTGCATCGGGTGATTTAATGCGAAAGTGATGGTAACACATTTTTTATTAGATTAAACGATAGTGCTTGACACTGTCTATATCATCCGTGTTAAGATTGGAAATAAACCCACTGCAGCTTTAATTCAATAATCTTTTTTTTTTACATTTTGACAGATGTATAATGCATTTTCAAGCATTTCGCAACACTCGTAATTGCCTTTGAGTCGTACTGTAAAAGGTAACTTATGAAATCAATTGATACAAAACTAGAAGGCTGTTCCAAAGAAGACTTGGGCCGCTTGCCGTGTGCTTATTTCAGCCTGTACATTATATGTTACTATAAAACGGGGCATAACTCTGCCAAAATGAAAGTCAGTTATAGGTCATGTTTGACACATGTCTTGAGGTAAAATGAAGATGTGTGTGAAGTTTTATGAACACAGAGACCAAAAACTTTTCAAGTTATTATGGCCAAGGTTAGGTTGCAGGTAAAGTGTGATGGACAATGGACAAAGTGATCCCTAAGTGTCTGCCATGCTACTTGGCAATACAAAAATGATTACGATAAGAAATTATTAATCAGGGGCAAGTCCGATTCAGGGGTGTATTTCTGATTTAGAGATGATGAAATTTATGTAAACAATAGCGCATTTTTTCTATTATTATTAATAAAACTTTTCATTCAGAACTGGAGTTAAAACAGTTACAGTTCAGTATGGCCATGTCGATGTTGGCATATTGAAAGACAGTGCAAGTATGGTGCAGAAATATCTATAAATGTTGTATGAGAAGTCATTTGTCCGTGCGAGCTTCAGTGACCGTTATATTTTAGTATGTTCGTGTACATGTAGTCATGATGAGTATATATTGTATCATGAACAAAGATGAAGAAATTTGAAATATGTAGCCAACGTTGTTTCCGTCAAAAATTAAGTAATATTTAACCTATACCAACACCTTCAGTGTGAGCTAGACCTCTATATTTTAGTATAGTCATGGTGATGTTGTCATGATGAGTATGTCTTGGAAGTTGACTCAAGAATTGAGAGAGTTATAGCGAACGTTATGTGCCCGTTAAGAAGAAAAGTCAGTATTCAACCCGTTTGATGCCCTTCAGTGTATCCGTGACCTGCATATTTTAGTAAGGTCATGTCAATGTTGTCATGAGGAGTATGTATTGAAAGTTTGATAAAGGGCCATGAAGAAATGCAAAAGTTTTAGCCAGCATGAAGTTTACCAGACGAACTACCGGATGAGAAAGTGGTCCATATGTATAGCGTTTTCAGCTCGAACTCGACAGATTCATAGCTTTCCAGCATGTTAAATGAGCAAACATTCCAACAGCAAGCCAACTTCGTCCTATTGCTGTTATTACTTATGGGCCACACAAATAGACAAAAAAAACGGCAACACAATACAAAACGTATATAAGAGGGGTGTTCGAAAAGTAAAAGGAAAAATGCCATCACTTTTGTTTGAGTAGGACCATTTTTATGAAATTTTATGCAATGGTACCTTAACTCATCACGGATATGTTCTATGGACATGTTTACCTTATCACATGGCAACGTAAAGTAACGTTGAGCGGGGCAACACGTAAGGTTACACAAACTCTAAAGGTTACACATTTCCTTACGCCACAATTGCTTGAAGATGCACGTTGACGTTTCCCCGAGCTTTCTACATTACGTCAGGTACGCGAGTGAACGTTTTTGACGTCATTTTCATGCTACAGTGCGCGATTGTCAATCGCACTTTGAAATTGTTCGAATTCAGCCATGGAGCAGAGCTACTCTATCAAATTCTGTATTTTGAGCTACATCATGATAATGCACCATCACATTACGCTGCGATTACCCAGGAAACCCTTACTGAACTTAATATAGACAGCGCCCTCCTTACTCACCAGATATGGCCCCGTGTGGTTTTTACCTGTTCCCGGCCATTAAAACAAAAATGTGCGGTCAACACTTTGATGACGTTCACGATCTTCCAGTTCTTGTTTATGAAAATATCCGGAAAATTCAAGTAGAGAACTTTAAAAAATGTTTCTCATCATGGGTAAAAAGATTGGGAAAATGTGTGAAATACTCAGGAGAGTATTTTGAGAAGATTTGAAGACGCGAACTTGTTACGGTATGTAGATTTTCAATTATTATTAACGAAACATCTGACGTGCCCCGCTCAACGTTACTTGACGTTGCCATAGTGACGCTAGTGAACGCATACCTTATGACCATGTAATAATGTTCATAGAACATATCCCTGATGAGTTAGGGCACCCTTGTATGAAATTTTATAAAAAAGGCCCTACTCAAACATAAGTTCCCGTTACTTTTTGAACACCCCTCGTATATATATATATATACAGGTCTCCGGAAATATGGTTGCCCGACGCCCCGGGCAAGTGGATTTTGGATAAATCTGGTCGTCCGTCACTTGCCCGATGGAAGTTTCATTATTAGATAAAAATCAAGGGGAAATTTGCTTGGACTGTGAAGTTTGCAGATAATTGCGTAGTAATTAACCACCCGTCGCTTTCGCCGCGAGCAATTACTGATAAGTGTCATAAAACTGACCTGTTAAAACTGACCTGTTTTATTCGTTATTGTTTAATCCCTCCCACTTCACAGTTTATCAGAATTTGAGTGGCCGAGGAACGCTTGGGGTGCCAATCTTCAATTGAAGACACGCGGTCTTTAGAATTCGTATACCGTGTGAAACATACCCCCGTAACGATCCCCTCTATGCAGGAAGTAAGTCACGCGCCAGATTAGTGTGAAATGCACATCAGTGTGTAGATGGTGTTGTCGCTTTGTATGTCGGTCGGTGTGTCGAAGGTAATATTCTGTTCAATAATTAAAAATCATGACGCAACACTTGACCTAGTACTGTATCCATATTATCCAATCAAATAACCGATGTATTTTTATCAGCCAATGAAACAACTCCCGTTCTCTACCACGTGGTAAAGTGAAACAATGGCGATTCAATCATCAAACCAATTTTTAAACAAGTAGGGCAATTAAACGATTATGGCAATTTGACGGCGTTGTTTGATGAGCAAAGAGACTATCGACGCATGTCGCTATCGACGCATGTCTTAATGAATAGGTGTGCATCTGTTTTTATTTCAAAATTAAATGCCATGTTTGTTTTGAATGAATCCGAGATCAATGACGGAATTGCGTGTTTTTGTTTTGAACTTCAAGTTTGCCATTGTATCCTAGATGTGCTTCGACCTTGGCTAATTTCGATAATTATTCGAAGAATTTCAATTTGGCATCTCAAAAGATATTAACAGAAAAACAACTACAGTACCAGTCAGATTTAGGCAAAAAACGTGCTAATAATTTCCAACACATACTATCTACATGAATTATATAACGAAAGTGAAAGTAGGAAAAACGTTCTGTTTGACCTAATGCATCATTCGTTTTATCTGGTGTAGTGTATAACAAAAGTAAAAGTAGAAAAAAGTTTTATTCAACCTAATGCATCTTTTTTTTTGTTATCTGCCTGCCCTTTTGTAATAACTGCACTAGGAGCAAGCATCTTGTACATCTTAATTCCATAGGCATTAGAGTCTACCAATTTGGTACCAGGTTCATCAGTGATGTTATATCCTCGGGGTATCCCCACTGACACCCCACTCCCCCTCTCCCACCGGTGGAGGAAAACACTGATATGTGCATAATGGTAACAACCTATAGCTCTGATCCTTCATAATTTTAGTCATTAATTTTACAATGAAATTATGTAAAAAATTATGACAAAAAAAAAACAGTGAGAGAAAAGGATTTAACTTAGCGTGCGGTCTCGACGTAGCTTAATTTTGGGGCAAATGACTTTTGAAATTGGGTAAAGTGACATTTTGGGCAGGGTAAGTGGATTTTGAAAATCTTCTTGCCCTGAGCAAGTGGATTTTCAAAATATTTCCAGACCCCTGATATATATAACCATCAAAACCAAACATCTTGAAACATACCGAAGTCAGATGGCAGAAATTCCACTGCACACACAACGCTGAAGACAACCACTTATTGTCAACACTTTCAACCAGCCCTGGAAGCCAGACTAATGAAAGGGAAAAGCAATACATAGTAATATTGACCCATTATGGGCACTGACAGTATAAAAGAATTGTAAGCTTTGTCGTGTATTTCCATGTTGAAACAACGGGCACTGGATATCATAAATCATTATTTCCCGGTTCAATTGCTACTATTGCAGTTCAGGGAACAGTATGCAAATTTCCTTTAAATACTTTAGACATGCATGTGCCCAAGACCCTTCCTGTGCCAACGTATAACTGCAACCATATATTCCATGTCATTTTCACCTGCATATATATATACCAGAGTTTACAGAATTCACTGCAACGACTACTTTCAGAAATGTTATTGAAAAATGCATGGCTTTCCTGCATGTTTAGTGCGTGACCATAGAAACATCAAGCCGACTTAGTGTTATTGCTGGCATTATTTACAAGGCACATAAAGAGACAAAACAACATGAACACAAGAAATATGTATATATAAGCAGCAAAACTGAATGACTTGCAACATACCCAACTTAGGTGGCAAAACTTTCACTTTTGTCAACAAATTCAACCAGGCTTGATCAACACGTGCAAGGAGGACTGCTGAAAGGAGAGAGGAATATATATCATTATTCCCCTGCCTGTTGTTGGCATTAACAGCGTCACAAAATTCTGATCTTTAGGTTATATTTCCACTCTGACACACACAAAGTAAATAGTGCTGATCCAAATACTTAGCATAACACAGATAATATTTATGTAAACACAAGTGTTCACAAGGGCAATATAGCTTGCAAGATGCAGCAGAAGAATTGAAACATCATAATGGACTTCCGACCTTAAAGGCTTTGCAGTATATTCAGGGCTTCAAGTATTTTTTAGGGGACTAGCCCAGTGGGTCCTGGAAATCCACTAGCCCTGTTTTTTGCCCACTAGCCCTGTCATTTTTACTTGCCTAAAAAATAATATGTATCTGTGTTTTTGTCTGTTTAATATCATTTATCTTGTTTGGAAATACTTTTACGTATCTTGTTTTATCACAATTTTAAATTTATTGAAATTAACCAGCTCACTGAGACCTGACTCTACCTATCAATAACGGTATACGGACAAATGCCCCCCGGACATATGCCCCCCTGCTGATTTTTGTATAGGTGGACAAATGCCCCCTCATGTTTTTGCAAGGGTGGACAAATGCCCCCCTGAACTTTTTACAAGGTGGACATTAGCCCCCCTGATATTTTTGCAAGGGTGGACAAATGCCGCCCCCCGGACAAATGCCCCCCTACTCATTTTTGTATAGGGACAACTCGTAAAACAAGCCCCCCTGTACGAAACCCCCCTCAGATATATCTTTTGCAAAATGTTATTTTCATAATTCTTTCAAATTTAAGTAAATTTAGGAGGAATTTTAATAACCAATTGAGCATGATGTTGTCTTATTGGAATTCTTTAAGTAGCTGTTAATTGTCTAAATGTAAACAGTTATTATACTGACTGTTAATTGACCAATTGAGCATGATGTTTTCTTATTGGAATTCTTTAAGTAGCTGTTAATTGTCTAAATGTAAACAGTTATTATACTGACTGTTAATTGACCAATTGAGCATGATGTTGTCTTATTGGAATTCTTTAATTAGCTGTTAATTGTCTAAATGTAAACAATTTTTAATTTGGGGTTCCGGGTGTCTGACCATAGTAGCGGTTTCAAACTGTCTCGTGGTAGTGACATGCCCAGTTAGTACACTAGCCACGTGTTTTTTTTCACATCCCCAGCGTTTTTTTCCGATTGCTACTGTTTTGTTGCATATTATATATTTTGGTCGTAAACTGTGTATTGATCAGTCTACCCAATTGCTATATATAATTAACCAGTTCCTATATAGAATATATATAGTATACAGTAGTTGGTTTATATATACGTTAATTCGTATAAACGTAATATTTGATAATATTATGAGGTAATGCACACGCCTTCTGTAATGTTGTTTCTTTTAAAAATAAAAAAAACAAGCAAAATACCTAGAGATATTTAAGAGACGTGTGTATTATGTGTCTTGTATGATTTCACTCGGGAAGACAATATCCCGATTTGCAATAGCGCTTTCGACCTAAAAAGGCCTTCTTCAGTTGCAATGAAATCCTAAATTATTTGTATTATCAATGACAATATGCTTATGGTCTTAGTATGTTGTGTAGGAGAATCCCTTATTTTGAATATTTCAAAATATATCGGACCGTCTAGTTCACAGTTGGCACTCGCTGTGGTACTGGTACATAGGGATATCACATATTCTCGGCAGTTATTACGGTATGTTCCGTAGTCTGCCAAGTGTATATAGTACCTTTAACAGTGAGATATACCCTTTATCATGTATTTCATTATATCGTGTATTACTACTTATCTATGTAGCGTGTACGATCGTGTGTTACACTGTAAGGTCGTGTATGCACTGACATGCAAACTGATATCCCGTTCTGAGGGGATACGATGTCTATAGTACGGATCTCCAAATCCTCAGCTAGCGATTTACGTTAGTAAAGTAAGGCAATCTATATGTGTCTTATATATTGTCTATTTCTTTTGGTGTCTCCACATTTTGTATAGATGTGTATACTTTAAGTATTCATGGGTAAGACTAGATCGGGTTGATACCGTCTATATTGTCTTAAAGTTAATGTTTATGAGTGTATGTATTGGAGAATACACTCAAAGGCACCCTACGGCGTGATGCCGTTAAGAGTCTGGTTGAGTCCAGAAATAAGATCAGATCGGGTTGATACCGTCTAGGTTGTCTTATTCAGCCTTCAATTTTGACCAAAGAGAATAGAGAGTATCCAGGGTAAGACCAGATCGGGTTGATACCGTCTGTATTGTCTTACAGTTATATGTTTATGAGTGTATGTATTGAAGAATACACTCAAAGGCACTCTCCGGCTAAATGCCGTTAAGAGTCTGGTTTAGTCCAGATATAAGATCAGATCGGGTTGATACCGTCTAGTTCGTCTTATAAAGCCTTTAATTTAACCAAAGAAAACAGATAAAGATCGAGTTATACAGTATTTTCAGAGCTGAAAATGTACGTGTAACTCAGTCGATGTATAGACAGCGACTGCTAGCTTGGTAAAATCTCCCCGTATATGAAATATTGTGCCGCATTCTGTATTAATATGCTAAATGTGTGTCCAATTGAGTCTTTTTTGATGTCCACGAGCGAACGTAACCGAATTAATCTGCTGACTCGGGACATCAGTTAAACGTCGGAGGTGAGAAATTGAAGCAAAGTTAGCTGGACGTGTGTCCAATTGAGTCTCCTTTGATGTCTATGAGCGAGCGTAATCGTATTCCGCTTACTCGGGACATTAATTCAACGCCGAAGGTGCGAAATTCTCATGACCATTCAAACGTCATTAGGATATGTTTGATCCAAAATATTCGCGGTTAGAGGATTAGAATTAGAAAAAAACATTGTCCAGTCGTAGGTACTTATTTGTTCAACACAAAGTAAAGAATCAACATCTTAATAATTTACATAGTATATAAGATTTTCGTTGTGTCTTACATTATGCCATAGTCACTTCCATGTTATATTTAGTATTTTATACTATATTTGACTATTTCTTATCTTTTTATTATGTCTATGTATGTATTTTCATATCCATTTTAACAACATGCATACTTATTGAGCATGTCTTAGTTGTTATTTCATTCTATGTAATCACATATGCAAACTGAGGACCGCATATGACTTCGTAATTATTCAATATGTCTTACGTTTTAGTTCATTCTATGCATTTAAAATCTGAACATTACGGGTAACTTTGCACTTGTATTATGGAGCCGTCATAGGTAAAGAATCAACACCTGAATAATTTAAATAGTATATAAGATTTTCATTGTGTCTTATATTATACTATCGTCTCTCCTATGTTATATTTAATATATGACTATTTCGTATCTTGTCCATTGTCTTGTTTTTCTCATGAGCCGGAATAATGCGTCTATAACCTTACTATTCCAGATATTATTATTTTCCGAGCTTCGCATTTTAACCAACCTAATTTACTTTTATGTGTTTGATATCGAGTATGTTAACTGCAACTTTTTAACCGTACCTTTACTCTTGAATGTCTGTTTATGAGATAAGTGTATTACGTCTGTAATGACGATTTTTATATTGACTTATCGCTAAATCAGTGATCGCTCGCATGCATTTAAATATCCGTTTTTACAACATGCATACTTATTGAACATGTCTATGTAATGAAATATGCCTAATGAGGATAGCATATGACTTCGTAATTATTTAACATGTCTTATGTTTTAGCTCATTCTATGTCTATTTTTATTTATATTTGGGATTATACACACATGTATGCTTATATCTACAGTCATGATGTGAATGTGCGTGAGTTCATTTATGTGTTTTATTCCGTATATGTCGTTATATCGTGAACATCTATAATTATTATAACCCCGTAGTTGATATGTCTGCACCATATAATTTTTGCACCTGTGTAATCATTGTTGTTTTATACAGAGGAATATATATACCTATGTATACATATGTATACCTATTAACATATATAGAGCTACATCTTGTTATTGTCCTGCAGTTGTTATGTCTCCAACATATACTTTATACATATGTGTATTAATTGTTGTTTTACTGTAGTTATGCCCCTTGTTTATATTTCCTTCATTTACATGCATAATGCGACTGTTGTTTCGTACGTTTTTGTGATAGTTAACATTCGGTTTAGAAGTGTTGTTGATTGCATGTTTAGTTCATGTGATTGATGTATATATATGTATAACCGTCATTTATCCAATACATATATATGTCGAATATTACTTGTTGTGTTTGTATGGTCATACGAGTTAACAGTTTGAAGCTCCACAACCCCCGTCGGTCCACATGGATGACAGGTAAAGGAGTCCCCGGCCTCGCGACAATCTGAGTCGCTGATAGTACAAGTTTTAAATTGGGGTTCCGGGTGTCTGACCATAGTAGCGGTTTCAAACTGTCTCGTGGTAGTGACATGCCCAGTTAGTACACTAGCCACGGGTTTTTTTCACATCCCCAGCGTTTTTTTCCGATTGCTACTGTTTTGTTGCATATTATATATTTTGGTCGTAAACTGTGTATTGATCAGTCTACCCAATTGCTATATATAATTAACCAGTTCCTATATAGAATATATATAGTATACAGTAGTGGGTTTATATATACGTTAATTCGTATAAACGTAATATTTGAAATATTATGAGGTAATGCACACGCCTTCTGTAATGCTGTTTCTTTTAAAAATAAAAAAACAAGCAAAATACCTAGAGATATTTAAGAGACGTGTGTATTATGTGTCTTGTATGATTTCACTCGGGAAGACAATATCCCGATTTGAAATAGCGCTTTCGACCTAAAAAGGCCTTCTTCAGTTGCAATGAAATCCTAAATTATTTGTATTATCAATGACAATATGCTTATTGTCTTAGTATGTTGTGTAGGAGAATCCCTTATTTTGAATATTTCAAAATATATCGGACCGTCTAGTTCACAGTTGGCACTCGCTGTGGTACTGGTATATAGGGATATCACATATTCTCGGCAGTTATTACGGTATGTTCCGTAGTCTGCCAAGTGTATATAGTACCTTTAACAGTGAGATATACCCTTTATCATGTATTTCATTATATCGTGTATTACTACTTATCTATGTAGCGTGTACGATCGTGTGTTACACTGTAAGGTCGTGTATGCACTGACATGCAAACTGATATCCCGTTCTGAGGGGATACGATGTCTATAGTACGGATCTCCAAATCCTCAGCTAGCGATTTACGTTAGTAAAGTAAGGCAATCTATATGTGTCTTATATATTGTCTATTTCTTTTGGTGTCTCCACATTTTGTATAGATGTGTATACTTTAAGTATTCATGGGTAAGACTAGATCGGGTTGATACCGTCTATATTGTCTTAAAGTTAATGTTTATGAGTGTATGTATTGGAGAATACACTCAAAGGCACTCTACGGCGTGATGCCGTAAAGAGTCTGGTTGAGTCCAGAAATAAGATCAGATCGGGTTGATACCGTCTAGGTTGTCTTATTCAGCCTTCAATTTTGACCAAAGAGAATAGAGAGTATCCAGGGTAAGACCAGATCGGGTTGATACCGTCTGTATTGTCTTACAGTTATATGTTTATGAGTGTATGTATTGATATACACTCAAAGGCACTCTCCGGCTAAATGCCGTTAAGAGTCTGGTTTAGTCCAGATATAAGATCAGATCGGGTTGATACCGTCTAGTTCGTCTTATAAAGCCTTTAATTTAACCAAAGAAAATGTTTAAAGTCGAATCAAAATGAGTTGCGACAAGGGTCAACATACTGTCATACTGATAATTTTAGAAACAAGAAATTCGCGGATTCACATGTCTCGCCTAACGGGGATAGGACTTAAAATAAAAAAGGTCAATTATGCTTAAATGAAAGTTTGTTAACATTTAGTTACTAACAAGAGGTCAATGACCTTGAAGCTCGACTGATGTGTTTTTGAAAGCTAGATCAATATTCCAGTGAAGTGTCATGAAAGTCTGTTAAGTAGTTTCAGAGGAGTAGTCACTACAAGTTTGTACTATATAACTCTATGTAAACAAAGATGGCCGTATCAAAATAATTTTCAACAGGGACCAACACCATGTCATGCTGATCATTTTAGAGTCCCATATCAAATATCACTAATAGTTTTCAAGAAGTAGTCGCTACACATGTTTTTTAAAAATCTATTATTAGTCTTGGTGGCCATTTTGAATTTCCAGCCAACCTGATTTATTACTAGGATCAACTAGATATCAGGAGCAACATTCCTGCGCAGATTCATGAAAATCTGTGAAGTAGTTTCATAGGAGTAGTCACTACAAGCGTTAACTATGTAACACTATGTAAACAAAGATGGCCGCTGGCAGCCATGTTTAACACTGAATCAAAATAATTTTCGAATATGACCAACCTCATGTCATGCTGATCGTTTTAGAGAAAGTCCCATATGAATATCACTTATAGTTTTCAAGAAGTAGCCGCTACAAACTTGTTTTTTAAAAATCTATTTTTAGCTGTGGTGGCCATCTTGAATGTCGGCAAACCTGAATTTTAGCTAGGACATACCAGTTATTTTGGTAAAAGTTCCAAATCAACATCACTAATGGTTTTTGAGAAGTAGTCGCCACAAAATCACATTTTTTAAAATCTAGTTTTAGGCGTTGCAGCCACCTTGTATTTCCGGCCGACATGAATGTTTGCTAAGATCAACTAGACATCAAGAGCAAACTTCCTGTAAAGTTTCATGAAAATCCGTCAATAAGTTTCAGAGGAGTAGTCGCCAGAAGTTTTTTCCTATATAACTCTTAGTAAACAAAGATGGCCGCTGGTGGTCTTGTTTGACAACCAATCAAATTAAATTTTGGTTAGGACCAACTGCATGTCGTGCCAGTCTTTTTGTGTTAATTGTTTCAAATCAATATAAGTTATGGTTTTTGAAATGTAGTCGCCACAAAATCGCATTTTTAAAATCTACTTTTAGCCATGGTGGTCATATTGGATTTACAGCCAAAATAAATTTTTGCTAGGATCAACTAGACATCCAGAGCAACATTCCTGTCAAGTTCCATGAAATTCCATTAAGTAGTTGCAGAGGAGTAGTCGCCAGAAGATTTTCTATATACAGTTGCTGCCACGCTGATTACGACTAATCACACTCAACGCGGAGATTTTATCTCACCGCGGACTAATTGTGTCCCTGCGATCGGCGGACAGTCCACTCAACCCGGGGACAATAACTTTTGACCACCGCGACACAATCACCGCGATTCGCCGTGATCTGTTTTGATTCGCACACCGCTTTACCTGGTGTGAAATCGCAGACCATCGCCTGTCATTTTGGCAGACCATCGCCTGTCATTTTGCAGTCAATTTAATGCATTATTATTAAAAAATCGAAGCAGAAGACAATTTTATTTTGTTTTCGGAAAATTCAAATGCCCGGATAATGTATTCACAATAGTTATATGGCGATTCCTATTACCGACTTCGCGGTGACTGAACATAAAATTCAATTAGTAATTCTTACTGAAAATTAGAATTATATTTTTAATTAATCGTCATTTGTAACACATTTTACTATTCTGGTGTTGATTATTAATACATCGATGGGTTCTTAAGTCAGAAATAATCCGAAAAATTGTATAGAATTCCGGGTCATAAACCCGTTATTAGTTAATAGTACACATCGCAAAGGATTGTGGGTAGCCAATTTATGTCCGGTGAAGAGAAATGCGACTTTTGGACAACAGAAACGAAAAATATGTGTTATTAAATGCATTACAAGTTTGAAATACGTATTGCTTTCGAAATGTATTCATTGTATTTATCAGTTTTATTACATTTTTTATTGATCCCTGCTCTAATTTCCCCCGCGAACCTATCACAGAGAATCGCGGTGATTGCTTTCTTTCGAGACTGGATTTTGCAATCGCGGAGATTTTTAAGGTCGCGGGGATCCGCGATATTTCGTGTGAAATCCGCGGTATGATCCCGGGGATTTGTGACTTCGATTGAAAAACAGCCGCGGGGATGCTGCGAAAAAGTCGTAATCTGCGTGGCAGCAACTGTAACTTAAGTCTATGTAAACACAGCTGGCCGCTGGTGGCCATGTTTGACATCCAATCAAGTGAACTTTGGTTAGAACAAACTACATGTCGTGCCAGTCATTTTGGTGAAGGTTGCAAAGCAATATCTTTTGTGGTTTTTCAGAAGTCGCCACAAAATCTCATTTTTAAAAATCTATTTTTAGCCGTGGCGGTCATCTTGAATTTCCGGCCGACCTGAATGTTTGCT
This sequence comes from Cyrtodaria siliqua, assembly GCA_037043455.1. NCBI lineage: Eukaryota > Metazoa > Mollusca > Bivalvia > Adapedonta > Hiatellidae > Cyrtodaria > Cyrtodaria siliqua. Next base: position 140,122 of record JAWPHD010006330.1, read on the forward strand.
ATGATCAACTAGACATAAAGAGCAACATTCCTGTGAAGTTTAATGGAAATCCGTCAAGTAGTTTCAGAGGAGTAGTCGCCACAAGTTTTTCCTATATAACTCTATGTAAACAAAGCTGGCCGCTGGTGGCCATGTTTGACATCCAATCAAAATAAATTTTGGTTAGGACCAACTACATGTTGTGCCAGTCATTTTGGTGAAGGTTGCAAATCAATAACTTTTATGTTTTTTCAGAAGAATCCATAAAATCGCATTTTTAAACAAATCTATATTTAGCCGTGGCGGCCATCTTGAATTTTCGGCCGACCTGATTTTTTGCTAGGATCAACTAGACATCAAGAGCAACATTCCTGTGAAGTTGAATGAAAATCCGTCAAGTAGTTTCAGAGGAGTTGTCGCTACAAGTTTTTCCTATATAACTCTATGTAGACAAAGATGGCTGCTGGTGGCCATGTTTGATATCCAATCAAAATGAATTTTGGTTAGGACCAACTACTTGCCAGTCATTTTGGTAAATCAATATCTCTTATGGTTTTTCAGAAGTAGTCGCCAAAAAATCGCATTTTTAACAGTAGTTGCAGAGGAACAGTCGCTTCAAGACTTTACTATATAACTCTATGTAAACAATGATGGTTACTAGCAATGTTTAACATGAAATCAAAGCGATCTTCTACAAGAACCATGTCATGCTGAGCATTGTACAAAAAGTCACATTTCAATATCACTTATAGTTTTCAAAAAGTAGTCGCTACAAACTTGTTTTTTAAAAATCTATTTTTAGCTGTGGTGGCCATCTTGAATGTCGGCAGACCTGAACTTGGGCTAGGACATACCAGTTATTTTGGTAAAAGTTCCAAATCAACATCACTTATGGTTTTTGAGAAGTAGTCGCCACAAAATCACATTTTTTAAAATCTAGTTTTAGCCGTGGCAGCCACCTTGTATTTCCGGCCGACCTGAATTTTTGCTAAGATCAACTAGACATCAAGAGCAATCTTCCTGTAAAGTTTCATGAAAATCCGTCAAGAAGTTTCAGAGAAGTAGTCGCCAGAAGTTTTTTCCTATATAACTCTTTGTAAACAAAGATGGCCGCTGGTGGTTAATTAGGACCAACTGCACGTCGTGCCAGTCTTTTTGTTAATTGTTTCAAATCAATATAAGTTATGGTTTTTGAAATGTAGTCGCCACAAAATCGCATTTTTAAAATCTACTTTTAGCAATGGTGGTCATATTGGATTTACAGCCAAAATGATCTATTTTTAGCTCTGGCAGCCATGTTGGATTTCAAAGTGAATTTTTGCTAGGATCAACTAGACATCATGGGCAAGTAGTAGTAGAGGAGTAGTCGAGATAAAAATAAATTTGTATCTTTTAGTAATAGTTTCCTTGAACTTTGGATAACCTAAGTACAAATCCCATGCCAATTCCGATGAGGTGAAGTTTTTGGTAAGGGAAAATGGCAGCCAAAATCCTATTTATAGTAACAGTGACCTTAATCTTTTACCAAATGACAAGAATAACAATCCTGAAATTCGATTCCAAGAGACCTATTTCGAACATTAAGTGCATTTTTACATTCAACCGACGATCGATTATAGATTTGCATCAGTTACAATCGATTAATTGGTACATCACTAACTAACGGCTAAACAATTTTGACAAGCCACAAAGAGCAACTGTTGTTCCGATTTCACAATATGATCTAACATTTGTCAGTGAAGCCTTTATCAGATTACTTTATGACAATTTTTCATGATCGAGTTTACTGGGATGCTACAATGCAGCTCACGTCAAACCCAGACTTTATTATTTCATTTCCAGTGAGTAAAATAGCGTACTTATGTGGAGTTTGATGACAAACTGCTTGGAGTGGAAATCAACTACGTGAAAAATGAATGGTATACTTAAGCAGTGTTCAATCTAGGTTGCGCCATTGACCACTTTGCGATCGAAATGGCGCAATTTCTCCTAAGGAATGGGCCCACCGGTCGCACTCGATCGGCGATGGTCATTTCGTTAATTTTGGTCATTTTCTCCCATTCTGCTATTTAGGCACACCGCGCGCACCTGCTGACTGTGGTGCGATCGATAAACTAAACTGTACAGTATTTTTACATAGTAAATACAGTGTAACCCGTCTGTTGCTATGGCTTTACATTAGCCGTGTCAGCATCAATGATGAAGCGGATTTCAGACTTTTTCTTGCCGAAAATGGCGAAAAAACCGAAGTCAGATGATAAACCTTGTGACGCTTCTTTCTCATTTGAGTCAGGTGATAGCCCTACTCACTATATAGTACAATATACTGTACATATTACTGTTGATTGACAGTTCAAACGTTTAATTAGTTAAATTGTGTGCAAGTTTACAGTTCACTTCAAGTTCCATTTATTATAAGATAACAGCCACTGAGACATTGGAGTCAAAGCAACAAAAAGAAATATTGCAGTCTCGGTTTGATTGAGACTGTTCATGAGTAGTAGTGAAATATGCTAGCTACCGCTCACGCCCTCTAGCCCCGGGTTGAGCAGAACTCAATATTAATAAAATCAACAGCACAAAATTTTAACCATCCCGAAGATGGCATGCATATGGCGGTGGACATGGAGTCACCCTTCTTAAATGTATTCCCCATGTCGTACGGCGTATGGTCCCAGTATCTAATCAAATGAAATGCCTCGAAGAGCGAAATAAACATAATGGAATTTAGTTGGGAGCAGCGGTTATGAAGCCTGCTTATAAAAAGCAGACAACATATCCTATGAGTGGTTAAACAATACCCAGAGCCTTTTATCGGCCGGAGTAGTGGAACCGCCGAATCAAAAATTAAGTAAGAAAACAAAAGAAATTGAAAATGTACCACCGATAACTAACTATAAGTATCGGGCTCAGCGATCTCCAAAGATCGAATGAATAACAGTACTGATTGCAAGCGCGGGGAGACGTTTTACTGCCACCACACTGCACAAGCAACGCCACTGTGCTATAAAAAAAGAGTATGATAATGGACCTTTGGAAACGGCCGAGCACGACACATATGAAATATTGCAGTCTCGGTTTGATTGAGACTGTTCATGAGTGGTAGTGAAATATGCTAGCTACCGCTCACGCCCTCTAGCCCCGGGTTGAGCAGAACTCAATATTAATAAAATCAACAGCATAAAATTTTAACCAAAAATACATTATTTAAAGGTATGATTTTATTGACTTTGTAGTTTTTTGTTTGGCCCCCATTTTTTTTACAATGGCCCCCAATTGCAAAGTCCATGGGCTGAAATGGCACCCTGTTTGGCAAAGCTAGATTTAACACTGACTTAAGCGAAGATATTTTGCATAGAAACTAAATATTTGGCCATCTCGAAATTACACATCTATTTCTCCATTTAGGTCATTTTTGTCCATAATTCTTAAGTTTAGTGAGAAATGTTAAACTTTCTATTTTTGGATGTTGGCAACTCATAAATACAATAGGTATTTCCTGATATTTTCTTGCGCCAAAATGCAATTTACACAATGCTTCTTATTATTGACTTTACGGTAATGGATCATTTTCATTCGAGGAAATGTTGCATATTATATTTAATGTTTTTTTTAGAATTTGAACTGAGTTTTACGGCACCTCAACACATACAAGGTTATATAGCGCCAAACACAAATGAACATGTATGCAAGGTCCATTCTCTATAATTTTATACATCAAAATAAGACATGGGAAACAGGCCTAGAACAGTACATGAATAACCTGAGAACTGTAGAGTTTATGCGAATTCTATAGTACGCATTTCATTAACAATGAAGCAATGTTTCCATATGCGGTGTCACAACAAAGACCTTGAACTTGCATGATAAAAAATACCAAAATGAACATGACATGGGGGTTTGGAGGGGTCCCATGTGGCTTAAGCACAATTTGCAGTGGTTGTATTCTACCCCAGCAACCACACAGGGTGATAATTATTTGTAATCAGTTACTTTACTAGGCAGTATTTTTATATTAATGAAATATTTCAAACAACATGTAAAGTAACCTGAGGTGAGTGCCGCCTTGTAAAATGCATCTGGCAAAGAGAAGGTACGCTTAGATTATGGATTTTAATGTTTTATATTGTTGAAAACGGACAACGAAAACAAACAAAAACTTGTGATGTACTGCATGAAACGACTGAAAATCAAATATGGATCTGTTTCACAATTTACTAGAACATGTAAACGCAAGAGTTAGCAAGTGTGTACACCTTTTTAAAAAAGCATACATTTTAAATCAGTTGTTTTAATTAACGGCTGTGTGCATCGGGTGATTTAATGCGAAAGTGATGGTAACACATTTTTTATTAGATTAAACGATAGTGCTTGACACTGTCTATATCATCCGTGTTAAGATTGGAAATAAACCCACTGCAGCTTTAATTCAATAATCTTTTTTTTTTACATTTTGACAGATGTATAATGCATTTTCAAGCATTTCGCAACACTCGTAATTGCCTTTGAGTCGTACTGTAAAAGGTAACTTATGAAATCAATTGATACAAAACTAGAAGGCTGTTCCAAAGAAGACTTGGGCCGCTTGCCGTGTGCTTATTTCAGCCTGTACATTATATGTTACTATAAAACGGGGCATAACTCTGCCAAAATGAAAGTCAGTTATAGGTCATGTTTGACACATGTCTTGAGGTAAAATGAAGATGTGTGTGAAGTTTTATGAACACAGAGACCAAAAACTTTTCAAGTTATTATGGCCAAGGTTAGGTTGCAGGTAAAGTGTGATGGACAATGGACAAAGTGATCCCTAAGTGTCTGCCATGCTACTTGGCAATACAAAAATGATTACGATAAGAAATTATTAATCAGGGGCAAGTCCGATTCAGGGGTGTATTTCTGATTTAGAGATGATGAAATTTATGTAAACAATAGCGCATTTTTTCTATTATTATTAATAAAACTTTTCATTCAGAACTGGAGTTAAAACAGTTACAGTTCAGTATGGCCATGTCGATGTTGGCATATTGAAAGACAGTGCAAGTATGGTGCAGAAATATCTATAAATGTTGTATGAGAAGTCATTTGTCCGTGCGAGCTTCAGTGACCGTTATATTTTAGTATGTTCGTGTACATGTAGTCATGATGAGTATATATTGTATCATGAACAAAGATGAAGAAATTTGAAATATGTAGCCAACGTTGTTTCCGTCAAAAATTAAGTAATATTTAACCTATACCAACACCTTCAGTGTGAGCTAGACCTCTATATTTTAGTATAGTCATGGTGATGTTGTCATGATGAGTATGTCTTGGAAGTTGACTCAAGAATTGAGAGAGTTATAGCGAACGTTATGTGCCCGTTAAGAAGAAAAGTCAGTATTCAACCCGTTTGATGCCCTTCAGTGTATCCGTGACCTGCATATTTTAGTAAGGTCATGTCAATGTTGTCATGAGGAGTATGTATTGAAAGTTTGATAAAGGGCCATGAAGAAATGCAAAAGTTTTAGCCAGCATGAAGTTTACCAGACGAACTACCGGATGAGAAAGTGGTCCATATGTATAGCGTTTTCAGCTCGAACTCGACAGATTCATAGCTTTCCAGCATGTTAAATGAGCAAACATTCCAACAGCAAGCCAACTTCGTCCTATTGCTGTTATTACTTATGGGCCACACAAATAGACAAAAAAAACGGCAACACAATACAAAACGTATATAAGAGGGGTGTTCGAAAAGTAAAAGGAAAAATGCCATCACTTTTGTTTGAGTAGGACCATTTTTATGAAATTTTATGCAATGGTACCTTAACTCATCACGGATATGTTCTATGGACATGTTTACCTTATCACATGGCAACGTAAAGTAACGTTGAGCGGGGCAACACGTAAGGTTACACAAACTCTAAAGGTTACACATTTCCTTACGCCACAATTGCTTGAAGATGCACGTTGACGTTTCCCCGAGCTTTCTACATTACGTCAGGTACGCGAGTGAACGTTTTTGACGTCATTTTCATGCTACAGTGCGCGATTGTCAATCGCACTTTGAAATTGTTCGAATTCAGCCATGGAGCAGAGCTACTCTATCAAATTCTGTATTTTGAGCTACATCATGATAATGCACCATCACATTACGCTGCGATTACCCAGGAAACCCTTACTGAACTTAATATAGACAGCGCCCTCCTTACTCACCAGATATGGCCCCGTGTGGTTTTTACCTGTTCCCGGCCATTAAAACAAAAATGTGCGGTCAACACTTTGATGACGTTCACGATCTTCCAGTTCTTGTTTATGAAAATATCCGGAAAATTCAAGTAGAGAACTTTAAAAAATGTTTCTCATCATGGGTAAAAAGATTGGGAAAATGTGTGAAATACTCAGGAGAGTATTTTGAGAAGATTTGAAGACGCGAACTTGTTACGGTATGTAGATTTTCAATTATTATTAACGAAACATCTGAC